>CM024577.1:40245886-40413385 GCA_014182395.1 Eucalyptus sp. ANBG9806169
ATTTCCACTTGATATTAGCAAGTTATCAAGAGGATCCGCCAAGAAACTTCGTTGGAAAATTTGTTTTTCTTTTATTTTGGGCCAGCATTGGAAAGGGTGGTATCGACTTTCTTATTTCCTTGTCGTATACGACAGTCGAAAGCTATCACAAGAAATGACTTTTTACTATTTATGGTCAATGACTGATTTCTCACCATGAACTTTCTCTTTGCGTATTCCACAAGAGAAGCAAATTGTTCTACTCATTTTCCCTAAGATGTCATCCTGTTTTGTTTTTAATGTTAATTAGTTCACTCGATGTCGTATTTCATTTCCTGTGCTACATTTAATTAACTTGTTGATCTGAGAAGTTATCTGGAAATGGGATTTGACATGTAATAACTAAACTGCCACACACATTCAGAAGATGGTTGCTCGCCTGAAGTAACTTGCGAAAAGTCAAAGATGGGAGGCAGATTATTAGTAATTTAATTGAAAGTTTAAAGTGTTCGTGCAATACATGTGTGCGTGTATACAAATTAAACATGCATACCGTGCATGTAAATTGAATCTACCAATGACGTGACAAAACCATTGACGCGTGTATAGTACATTAAAAGAAACCAGCGGGGACAAATAATAAAAGCCCCCAAGAAATTTTGACGACGGCCTCAGCCAACGTTCAGGGAAATTTCACACTTAACATGGGTCTCGTGGTTTTGACATTAGCTAGTCTCACTAAAACGTTAAACCAAAGAGGCAGCACACGCTTCGAACCTGCTCATTTAATGCGATCACGATTACAGCGGAAAAAGTTGTGACGAGAAGCAGATTGTTCATATATTTCCACTTGATATTAGCAAGTTATCAAGAGGATCCTGCCAAGAAACTTCGTTAGCAAATTTGTTTTTCTTTTTATTTTGGGCCAGCATTGGAAAGGGTAGTATCGACTTTCTTATATCCTTGTCGTATACAAGAGTCGAAAGCTATCCCAAGAAATGACTTTTTATTATTTATCGTCAATGACTGATTTCTCACTAGGAACTTTATCTTGGCGTATTCCACAAGAGAAGCAAATTGTTCTACTCATTTTCCCTAAGATGTCATCCTGTTTTGTTTTTAATGTTAATTGTGCAAGGCCGATGTCGTATTTCATTTCCTGTGCTACATTTGAGTAACATGTTGATCCGAGAAGTTACCGGGAAATGGGATTTGATATCTAATAACAAAACTGCCACACACATTCAGAAGATGGTTGCTGGATGAAGTTAGTTGCGAAAAGTCAAAGATAGGAGGCAGATTATTAGTAATTTACTTGAAAGTTTAAAGTGTTCGTGCAATACGTGTGTGCGTGTATACAAATTAAACATGCATACCGTGCAGGCAAATTGAATCTACCAATGACGTGACAAAACCATTGACGCGTGTATAGTACATTAAAAGAAACCAGCAAGAACAACAATAAATGCTCCCAAGAAATTTTGAAGACGGCCTCAGCCAACGTCCGGGAAATTTAACACTTAACGTGGGTCTCGTGATTTTGGACATTAGCTAGTCTCACTAAAACGTCAAACAGTAGCGCACGTCTTCGAACTGTTCATTTAATGCGATCACGATTACAGCGGAAAAAGTTCTGACGAGAAGCAGGTTGTTCATATATTTCCACTTGATATTAGCAAGTTATCAAGAGGATCCTGCCAAGAAACTTCGTTGGAAAATTTGTTTTTCTTTTTATTTTGGGACAGCATTGGAAAGGGTGGTATCGACTTTCTTATTTCCTTGTCGTATACGAGAGTCGAAAGCTATCACAAGAAATGACTTTTTATTATTTATCGTCAATGACTGATTTCTCACTAGGAACTTTATCTTTGCGTATTCCACAAGAGAAGCAAATTGTTCTACTCATTTTCCCTAAGATGTCATCTTGTTTTGTTTTTAATGTTAACTCGTGCGGTCGATGTCGTATTTCATTTCCTGTGCTACATTTGAGTAACATGTTGCTCTGAGAAGTTACCGGGAAATGGGATTTGATATCTAATAACAAAACTGCCACACACATTCAGAAGATGGTTGCTGGATGAAGTTACTTGCGAAAAGTCAAAGATAGGAGGCAGATTATTAGTAATTTACTTGAAAGTTTAAAGTGTTCGTGCAATACGTGTGTGCGTGTATACAAATTAAACATGCATACCGTGCAGGCAAATTGAATCTACCAATGACGTGACAAAACCATTCACGCGTGTATAGTACTTTAAAAGAAACCAGCAGGAACAACAATAAATGCTCCCAAGAAATTTTGTCGACGGCCTCAGCCAACGTTTGGGAAATTTTAACACTTAACGTGGGTCTCGTGATTTTGGACATTAGCTAGTCTCACTAAAACGTCAAACCAGTAGCGCACGTCTTCGAACTGTTCATTTAATGCGATCACGATTAGAGCGGAAAAAGTTCTGACGAGAAGCAGATTGTTCATATATTTCCACTTGATATTAGCAAGTTATCAAGAGGATCCTGCCAAGAAACTTCGTTGGAAAATTTGTTTTTCTTTTTATTTTGGGCCAGCATTGGAAAGGGTGGTATTGCCTTTCTTATTTCCTTGTCGTATACGAGAGTCGAAAGCTATCACAAGAGATGACTTTTTATTATTTATCGTCAATGACTGATTTCTCACTAGGAACTTTATCTTTGCGTATTCCACAAGAGAAGCAAATTGTTCTACTCATTTTCCCTAAGATGTCATCCTGTTTTGTTTTTAATGTTAATTAGTGCGGTCGATGTCCTATTTCATTTCCTGTGCTACATTTGAGTAACTTGTTGATCTCGAGAAGTTACCTGAAATGGGATTTGACATCTAATAACTAAACCGCCACACACATTCAGAAGATGGTTGCCGCCTCGAAGTTACTTGTGAAAAGTCAAAGATAGGAGGCACATTATTAGTAATTTAATTGAAAGTTTAAAGTGTTCGTAAGCAATACGTAAAAAGTGTATACAAATTAAACATGCATACAGTGCATGCAAATTGAATCTACCAATGAGGTGACAAAACCATTGACGCGTGTATAGTACATTAAAAGAAACCAGCGGGGACAGTAAAGCTCCCAACAAATTTTGACGACGGCCTCAGCCAACGGTTCAGAAATTTCACACTTAACATGGGTCTCGTGTTTTTGGACATTAGCTAGTCTCACTAAAACGTCAAACCAGTAGCACACTTCTTCGAACTATTCATTTAATGCGATCACGATTAGAGCGGAAAAAGTTCTAACGACAAGCAGATTGTTCATATATTTCCACTTGATATTAGCAAGTTATCAAGAGGATCCTGCCAAGAAACTTCGTTGGAAAATTTGTTTTTCTTTTTATTTTGGGCCAGCATTGGAAAGGGTGGTATTGCCTTTCTTATTTCCTTGTCGTATACGAGAGTCGAAAGCTATCACAAGAGATGACTTTTTATTATTTATCGTCAATGACTGATTTCTCACTAGGAACTTTATCTTTGCGTATTCCACAAGAGAAGCAAATTGTTCTACTCATTTTCCCTAAGATGTCATCCTGTTTTGTTTTTAATGTTAATTCGTGCGGTCGATGTCGTATTTCATTGCCTGTGCTACATTTGGGTAACTTGTTGATCCGAGAAGTTACCGGAAATGGGATTTGACATCTAATAACAAACCGCCACACACATTCAGAAGATGGTTGGGTCGGATGAAGTTACTTGCGAAAAGTCAAAGATGGGAGGCAGATTATTAGTAATTTAATTGAAAGTTTAAAGTGTTCGTGCAATACATGTGTGCGTGTATACAAATTAAACATGCATACCGTGCATGTAAATTGAATCTACCAATGACGTGACAAAACCATTTACGCGTGTATAGTACATTAAAAGAAACCAGCGGGGACAACAATAAAAGCTCCCAAGAAATTTTGACGACGGCCTCAGCCAACGTTCAGGAAATTTCACACTTAACAGGGGTCTCGTGGTTTTGGACATTAGCTAGTCTCACTAAAACGATAAACCAATAGCACACGTCTTCGAACTGTTCATTTAATGCGATCACGTTTACAGCGGAAAAAGTTGCGATGAGAAGCAGATTGTTCATATATTTCCACTTGATATTAGCAAGTTATCAAGAGGATACTGCCAAGAAACTTCGTTGGCAAATTTGTTTTTCTTTTTATTTTGGGCCAGCATTGGAAAGGGTGGTATCGACTTTCTTATTTCCTTGTCGTATACAAGAGTCGAAAGCTATCACAATAATTGACTTGTTATTATTTATTATCAATGACTGATTTATCACCATGAACATTATCTTTGCGTATTCCATAAGAGAAGCAAATTGTTCTACTCATTTTCCCTAAGATGTCATCCTGTTTTGTTTTTAATGTTAACTAGTGCTGTCGATGTCATATTTCATTGCCTGTGCTACATTTGAGTAACTTGTTGATCTCGAGAAGTTACCTGGAAATGGATTTGACATCTAGTAACTAAACCGCCACACTCATTCGAAGATGGTTGCTGGCCCGAAGTTACTTCCGAAAAGTCAAAGATAACAGGCAGATTATTAGTAATTTAATTGAAAGTTTAAAGTGTTCATGCAATACGTGTGTGCGTGTATACAAATTAAACATGCATACCGTGCATGCAAATTGAATCTACCAATGACGTGGCAAAACCATTGACGCGTGTATAGTACATTAAAAGAAACCAGCGGGGACAACAATTAAAGCTCCCAAGAAATTTTGACGACAGCCTCAGGCAACGTTCAGGAAATTTCACACTTAACACGGGTCTCGTGGTTTTGGAAATTAGCTAGTCTCACTAAAACGTCAAACCAAAAGCAGCACACGCCTTCGAACTCCTCATTTAATGCGATCACGATTAGAGCGGAAAAGTTCGACGAGAAGCAGATTGTTCATTTATTTCCACTTGATATTAGCAAGTTATCAAGAGGATCCTGCCAAGAAACTTTGTTGGCAAATTTGTTTTTCTTTTTATTTTGGGCTAGCATTGGAAAGGGTGGTATCGACTTTCTTATTTCCTTGTCGTATACAAGAGTCGAAAGCTATCACAAGAAATGACTTTTTATTATTTAACGTCAATGACTGATTTCTCACTAGGAACTTTATCTTGGCGTATTCCACAAGAGAAGCAAATTGTTCTACTCATTTTCCCTAAGATGTCATCCTGTTTTGTTTTTAATGTTAACTAGTGCTGTCGATGTCATATTTCATTGCCTGTGCTACATTTGAGTAACTTGTTGATCTGAGAAGTTACCTGGAAATGGGATTTGACATCTAGTAACTAAACTGCCACACTCATTCAGAAGATAGTTGCTGGCCTGAAGTTACTTGCGAAAAGTCAAAGATAAGAGGCAGATTATTAGTAATTTAATTGAAAGTTTAAAGTGTTCATGCAATACGTGTGTGCGTGTATACAAATTAAACATGCATACCGTGCATGCAAATTGAAACTACCAATGACGTGACAAAACCATTGACGCGTGTATAGTACATTAAAAGAAACCAGCGGGGGACAACAATAAATGCTCCCAAGAAATTTTGACGACGGCCTCAGCCAACGTTCAGGAAATTTCACACTTAACACGGGTCTCGTGTTTTTGGACATTAGCTAGTCTCACTAAAATGTCAAACCAGTAGCACACGTCTTTGAACTGTTGATTTAATGCGATCAAGATTAGAGCGGAAAAAGTTCTGACGAGAAGAAGATTGTTCATATATTTCCACTTGATATTAGCAAGTTATCAAGAGGATCCTCCCAAGAAACTTCGTTGGAAAATTTGTTTTTCTTTTTATTTTGTGCCATCATTGGAAAGGGTGGTATCGACTTTCTTATTTCCTTGTCGTATACGAGAGTCGAAAGCTATCACAAGAAATGACTTTTTATTATTTATCGTCAATGACTGATTTCTCACTAGGAACTTTATCTTGGCGTATTCCACGAGAGAAGCAAATTGTTCTACTCATTTTCCCTAAGATGTCATCCTGTTTTGTTTTTAATGTTAATTAGTGCGGTCGATGTCCTATTTCATTTCCTGTGCTACATTTGAGTAACTTGTTGATCCGAGAAGTTACCCGGCAATGGGATTTGACATCTAATAACTAAACCGCCACACACATTCGAAGATGGTTGCTGGCATGAAGTTACTTGAGAAAAGTCAAAGATGGGAGGCAGATTATTAGTAATTTAATTGAAAGTTTAAAGTGTTCGTGCAATACGTGTGTGTGTGTATACAAATTAAACTTGCATACCGTGCATGCAAATTGAATCTACCAATGACGTGACAAAACCATTGACGCGTGTATAGTACATTAAAAGAAACCAGCGGGGACAACAGTAAAAGCTCCCAAGAAATTTTGACGACGGCCTCAGCCAACGTTCAGGAAATTTCACACTTAAAATGGGTCTCGTGTTTTTGGACATTAGCTAGTCTCACTGAAACGCCAAACCCGAGTACACGTCTTCGAACTCGTTCATTTAATGCGATCACGATTAGAGCGGAAAAAGTTCTGACGAGAACCAGATTGTTCATATATTTCCACTAGATATTAGCAAGTTATCAAGAGGATCCTGCCAAGAATCTTCGTTGGAAATTTTGTTTTTCTTTTTATTTTGGGCCACCATTGGAAAGGGTGGTATCGACTTTCTTATTTCCTTGTCGTATACGAGAGTCGAAAGCTATCACAAGAAATGACTTTTTATCATTTATCGTCAATGACTGATTTCTCACTAGGAACTTTATCTTGGCGTATTCCACGAGAGAAGCAAATTGTTCTACTCATTTTCCCTAAGATGTCATCCTGTTTTGTTTTTAATGTTAATTAGTGCGGTCGATGTCCTATTTCATTTCCCGTGCTACATTTGAGTAACTTGTTGATCTGAGAAGTTACTCGGAAATGGGATTTGACATCTAATAACTAAACCGCCACACACATTCGAAGATGGTTGCTGGCCGGTTACTTGAGAATAGTCAAAGATGGGAGGCAGATTATTAGTAATTTAATTGAAAGTTTAAAGTGCTCGTGCAATACGTGTGTGCGTGTATACAAATCAAACATGCATACCGTGCATGCAAATTGAATCTACCAATGACGTGACAAAACCATTGACGCGTGTCTAGTACATTAAAAGAAACCAAATGGGACAACAATAAAAGCTCCCACGAAATTTTGACGACGGCCTCAGCCAACGTTCAGAAATTTCACACTTAACATGGGTCTCGTGTTTTTGGACATTAGCTAGTCTCACTAAAACGTCAAAGCAGTAGCACACGTCTTCGAACTGTTCATTTAATGCGATCACGATTAGAGAGAAAAAGTTCTCACGAGAAGCAGATTGTTCATATATTTCCACTAGATATTAGCAAGTTATCAAGAGGATCCTGCCAAGAAACTTCGTTGGAAAATTTGTTTTTCTTTTTATTTTGGGCCGGATTGGAAAGGGTGGTATCGACTTTCTTATTTCCTTGTCGTATACGAGAGTCGAAAGCTATCACAAGAAATGACTTTTTATTATTTATCGTCAAAGACTGATTTGTCACTAAGAACTTTATCTTTGCGTATTCCACAAGAGAAGCAAATTGTTCTACTCATTTTCCCTAAGATGTCATCCTGTTTTGTTTTTAATGTTAATTAGTGTGGTCGATGTCCTATTTCATTTCCTGTGCTACATTTGAGTAACTTGTTGATCCGAGAAGTTACCTCGGAAATGGGATTTGACATCTAATAACTAAACTGCCACACATATTCAGAAGATGGTTGCTGGCCTGAAGTTACTTGAGAAAAGTCAAAGATGGGAGGCAGATTATTAGTAAATTAATTGAAAGTTTGAAGTGTTCGTGCAATACGTGTGTGCGTGTATACAAATTAAACATGCATACCGTGCATGCAAATTGAATCTACCAATGACGTGACAAAACCATTGAGGCGTGTATAGTACATTAAAAGAAACTAGCGGGAACAACAATAAAAGCTTCCAAGAAATTTTGACGACGGCCTCAGCCAACGTTCAGGAAATTTCACACTTAACACGGGTCTCGTGTTTTTGGACATTAGCTAGTCTCACTAAAATGTCAAACCAGTAGCACACGTCTTCGAACTGTTCATTTAATGCGATCACGATTAAAGCGGAAAAAGTTGTGACGAGAAGCAAATTGTTCATATATTTCCACTAGATAGTAGCAAGTTATCAAGAGGATCCTGCCAAGAAACTTCGTTGGAAAATTTGTTATTCTTTTTATTTTGGGCCAGCATTGGAAAGGGTGGTATCGACCTTCTTATTTCCTTGTCGTATACGAGAGTCGAAAGCTATCACAAGAAATGACTTTTTATTTTTTATCGTCAATGACTGATTTCTCACTAGGAACTTTATCTTGGCGTATTCCACAAGAGAAGCAAATTGTTCTACTCATTTTCCCTAAGATGTCATCCTGTTTTTTTTTTAATGTTAATTAGTGCGGTCGATGTCGTATTTCATTGCCTGTGCTACATTTGAGTAACTTGTTGATCTGAGAAGTTACTTGGAAATGGGATTTGTCATCTAGTAACTAAACTGCCACACACATTCAGAAGATGGTTGCTGGCCTGAAGTTACTTGCGAAAAGTCAAAGATAAGAGGCAGATTATTAGTAATTTAATTGAATGTTTAAAGTGTTCATGCAATACGTGTGTGAGTGTATACAAATTAAACATGCATACCGTGCATGAAAATTGAATCTACCAATGACGTGACAAAACCATTGACGCGTGTATAGTACATTAAAAGAAACCAGCGGGACAACAATAAAAGCTCCCAAGAAATTTTGACGACGACCTCAGCAACGTTCAGGAAATTTCACACTTAACATGGGTCTCGTGGTTTTGGACATTAGCTAGTCTCACTAAAACGTCAAACCAGTAGCACACGTCTTCGAAGTATTCATTTAATGCGATCACGATTAGAGCGGAAAATTTCTGACGAGAAGCAGATTGTTCATATATTTCCACTTGATATTAGCAAGCTATCAAGAGGATCCTGCCAAGAAACTTCGTTGGAAAATTTGTTTTTCTTTTTATTTTGGGCCAGCATTGGAAAGGGTGGTATCGACTTTCTTATTTCCTTGTCGTATACAAGATTCGAAAGAGATCACAATAATTGACTTTTTATTATTTATTGTCAATGACTGATTTATCACCATGAACATTATCTTTGCGTATTCCACAAGAGAAGCAAATTGTTCTACTCATTTTCCCTAAGATGTCATCCTGATTTGTTTTTAATGTTAATTAGTGCGGTCGATGTCCTATTTCATTTCCTGTGCTACATTTGAGTAACTTGTTCATCTGAGAAGTTACCTGGCAATGGGATTTGACATCTAATAACTAAACTGCCACACACATTCAGAAGATGGTTGCTGGCATGAAGTTACTTGAGAAAATTCAAAGATGGGAGGCAGATTATTAGTAATTTAATTGAAAGTTTAAAGTGTTCGTGCAATACGTGTGTGTGTGTATACAAATTAAACTTGCATACCGTGCATGCAAATTGAATCTACCAATGACGTGACAAAACCATTGACGCGTGTATAGTACATTAAAAGAAACCAGGGACAACAGAAAAGCTCCCAAGAAATTTTGACGACGGCCTCAGCCAACGTTCAGGAAATTTCACACTTAAAATGGGTCTCGTGTTTTTTGGACATTAGCTAGTCTCACTAAAACGTCAAACCAGTAGCACACGTCTTCGAACTGTTCATTTAATGCGATCACGATTAGAGCGGAAAAAGTTCCTAACGAGAACCAGATTGTTCATATATTTCCACTAGATATTAGCTAGTTATCAAGTGGATCCTCTTTGCCAAGAAACTTCGTTGGAAATTTTTTTTCTTTTATTTTGGGCCAGCATTGGAAAGGGTGGTATCGACTTTCTTATTTCCTTGTCGTATACGAGAGTCGAAAGCTATCACAAGAAATGACTTTTATTATTTATCGTCAATGACTGATTTCTCACTAGGAACTTTATCTTGGCGTATTCCACGAGAGAAGCAAATTGTTCTACTCATTTTCCCTAAGATGTCATCCTGTTTTGTTTTTAATGTTAATTAGTGCGGTCGATGTCGTATTTCATTTCCTGTGCTATATTTGAGTAACTTGTTGATCTGAGAAGTTACCTGGAAATGGGATTTGACATCTAATAACTAAACTGCCACACACATTCAGAAGATGGTTGCTAGCCTGAAGTTACTTGAGAATAGTCAAAGATGGGAGGCAGATTATTAGTAATTTAATTGAAAGTTTGAAGTGTTCGTGCAATACGTGTGTGCGTGTATACAAATTAAACATGCATAACCGTGCATGCAAATTGAATCTACCAATGACGTGACAAAACCATTGACGCGTGTATAGTACATTAAAAGAAACCAGCGCGACAACAATAAAGCTCCCAAGAAATTTTGACGACGGCCTCAGCCAACGTTCAGGAAATTTCACACTTAACATGGGTCTTGTGTTTTTGGGACATTAGCTAGTGTCACTAAAACGTCAGCAGTAGCAGTACACGTCTTCGAACTGTTCATTTAATGCGATCACGATTAGAGAGGAAAAAGTTCTGACGAGAAGCAGATTGTTCATATATTTCCACTAGATATTAGCAAGTTATCAAGAGGATCCTGCCAAGAAACTTCGTTGAAAAATTTGTTTTTCTTTTTATTTTGGGCCAGCATTGGAAAGGGTGGTATCGACTTTCCTATTTCCTTGTCGTATACGAGAGTTGAAAGCTATCACAAGAAATGACTTTTTATTATTTATCGTCAATGACTGATTTCTCACTAAGAACTTTATCTTTGCATATTCCACAAGCGAAGCAAATTGTTCTACTCATTTTCCCTAAGATGTCATCCTGTTTTGTTTTTAATGTTAATTAGTGTGGTCGATGTCCTATTTCATTTCCTGTGCTACATTTGAGGAACTTGTTGATCTGAGAAGTTACCTGGAAATGGGATTTGACATCTAATAACTAAACTGCCACACACATTCAGAAGATGGTTGCTGGCCTGAAGTTACTTGAGAAAAGTCAAAGATGGGAGGCAGATTATTAGTAATTTAATTGAAAGTTTAAAGTGTTCGTGCAATACGTGTGTGCGTGTATACAAATTAAACATGCATACCGTGCATGCAAATTGAATCTACCAATGACGTGACAAAACCATTGACGCGTGTATAGTACATTAAAAGAAACCAGCGGGGACAACAATAAAAGCTCCCAAGAAATTTTGACAACGGGCTCAGCCAACATTCAGGAAATTTCACACTTAACGTGGGTCTCGTGTTTTTGGACATTAGCTAGTCTCACTAAAACGTCAAAGCAGTAGCACACGTCTTTGAACTATTCATTTAATGCGATCACGATTAGAGCGGAAAAAGTTCTTACGAGAAGCAGATTGTTCTTATTTTTCCACTAGATTAGCAAGTTATCAAGAGGATCCTGCCAAGAAACTTCGTTGGAAAATCTGTTTTTCTTTTTATTTTGGGCCAGCATTGGAAAGGGTGGTATCGACTTTCTTATTTCCTTGTTGTATACGAGAGTCGAAAGCTATCACAAGAAATGACTTTTTATTATTTATCGTCAATGACTGATTTCTCACCATGAACTTTATCTTTGCGTATTCCACAAGAGAAGCAAATTGTTCTACTCATTTTCCCTAAGATGTCATCATGTTTTGTTTTTAATGTTAATTAGTGCGGTCGATGTCGTATTTCATTTCCCGTGCTACATTTGAGTAACTTGTTGATCTGAGTAGTTACCTGGAAAGGGGATATGACATCTAATAACTAAACTGCCACACACATTCAGAAGATGGTTGCTGGCCTGAAGTTACTTGCGAATAGTCAATGATAGGAGGCAGATTATTAGGAATTTAATTGCAAGTTTAAAGTGTTCGTGTAATACGTGTGACATCCCGAATTTTTGACCCGTTCCGAATATATGAAATGGGCATCGGTTGACGTGCCGATGACTGGCCCTTTTCTCCGGGAAACTCGATCACTCACGAGCAACCAAACTATTGGCTGGCTCGTTAAGGATATAACCGCGATAATCCCTAAAAGCTACTCAATATGTCGACGACAAAATCGCGTTCGTCGATTTTAACCATGAAATTGAATTTGTTTTTGGAAATCGACGTTCGAGCATCACGATTCGGTTATAGGACGTCGATTGTCTTTCGGAGAATTCCATCGAGCCGAGGAATTTTCAGATATCAATGTGGGATTTGCAGAAATTAAAGATATCAAATGCAAATGGGACAAGAATTATTGGTTTTAGGATAATTTCTTTTAAATTATCCTTTTTTTTTCCCATTTGGCCGAATGCCCCACTCACTCGCGCGCGCTCTCTCTCTCTCTCTCTCTTGCGTGCGAAGCACCCCACCGACAGCCTGCCGTGCCCCATTTTTCCTTCTCACGTTATCTTGACTTTAGTCAAGCTTATCTACATCTCTCTCACATCCTCTCTTGCCGACACACCTCATCTTCTCTCTCTCTTTTGTTATTTAATTTCTTTCATCCATTTGAGGCACCTCACACCCATTTGGTCGACACACACAAACCTCCATCTCTTCCTCTTTGGTCGGCCGCACCCATCAATCAACGCCACAGCTTCACTCGCGTTGATCTTCTCCGCCGTTGCTGCCTCACGCCCGCGAAGGAACGTACACCAGTCAACCGCCAACAGTTCATGTTTCCCCATCATCAGTCTTCAAGCGAGACACCGCCTGCCGCCTCACGATCGGTTGTTCCCAGCAGCAAGAAGCCCCAACGTTGATCTGACTCCTTGCCGTGTCCAGCACCACGCGGCCACGAAGCCACCAAAGCAACGTTCAGCCCAGCCTTCCTCAAGCGAAGACCGAGCAGTCCACCGAAGACCACCCCTGCCCCCACCAACGTCGGTTCTCCACAGCCCTCTGCCCACACGTCCAAGTTCGGTGAAGACGCCTGCAGCTCGCGTGTTCCTCTTCGCCCGTGTCTTCTTCGCTCGTGGATTTCCTTGCCGAAGTAGCTTGAAGACCCAGCGAATCTGCTCCATTCTCCGTGGCCTTCTCCAACGAATTTTGGCCCAACCGTTGGGCCCGTGTCTTCAGCCCAATACAACAGCTAGCCCATCATCAATTGGATTTGAAGCCCAGCAAATTTAGCTTGTTTCAGTCCAAGAGAACAACCCATTGATTGAGTTCTTCAAGCCCAATTCAACTGCAATAGCTTGCGAAGGCTAGTCCATCAAAAGTCAAGCTCACTAAATCAGTGGACTCAGCACGCGGCCCATCTTCAGTCAAGCCCAGCAAGTATTGCAAGTCTAGTTCCGAGCTTGCGAGGCTTTGAGCCCGGCCAACATGAATGTGCGCCGACGCCGCCGAAAATTCGGGTTTCGACCGCCGTGCGATTCTGTCTCCGCTTTTAACAAACAGTTTTACTCACTAATGCTTTCTTAGTTTGTTAATTATACTTAGGGTTGGTTAGATTTAATTAAATGCAATTAGGTGGTTAGATTAATTTAGATAAATTAAATTAGAGACTTTGATGCATGTTAGGTGGTTAGAAATAGCCATTAGCTAGTAGACGTGCCATGTTATTTATTGAACGAGTCTCGGTAATTTTCCGGGCTCGTCTCGGCTTCCAATCGCATTACGAGCCTAAATTGATTTTTAATAATTATTTATTTATTTTCGAAATTAATTATTTAATTATTTATATTTTCCGGAAATTTAACCGGGATGGCCGGTGACCGGAATTTCGTGCTGATGATCGTGGTGCAGTTCCGTTTATTTAATTGAGCTTTATTTTGTGTTAAATTGATTTATGAGTGATTTTAGGATTTATTCCTAAATTGAATAATCTTTGGTTATTAATTGAAAAATAACCGGGCATCGGTTGACAATGCCAAAAATGTTTTGGTAGACTACGAAAATGGTGGGATTTATAGAAAAGGAAACTATTCTATTTTGGCTAAGGCCGATTGTGTACCCACACACACGATATTTTATCGAAAGATCTTTGATATCAACAAATTAGGCCAAGATATTATGAAATTGAGGAATTTAATTACAAGGTGCAATATTGTTGGCCATAGTTGAAAAGGTCGGGTGGGACCGTAAAGCCACTAAATCTTGAGAGGGTCGGGTGGGACCGTAAAGCCACTAAATCTTGAGAGGGTCGGGTGGGACCATAAAGCCACTGATCTTGAGAGAGCGCATCGTAAAAGGGCACGTGGGCTCGGTGAATTGATGCATCACTTTGGTGAATGAGTGCCGGAGAATGCACGTGGCCCAAGCATCGTAAAAGGGCACGTGGGCTCGGTGGACCATGCATCACTTTAGTGAACGAGTGCCGTGAATGCACGTGGCCCAAGCATCGTAAAAGGGCACGACGTGCCGGTGAATTGATGCATCACTTTGGTGAACGAGTGCCTTAGAGAATGCACGTGGGCCCATGGAATTAAGTGAGGCATCTTGGAAGAGACACGTGGGCTCCGGTGATTTGATGAATCACTTTGGTGAACTAGTGCCTTAGAGAATGCACGTGTGCTCTATGACATGTAATCGACTAGTTCGATTTGTTATGAGTAGTTGGGTGCCTATTATAAATTGTACGATTTGCGGATGGAATGTGAGGCCAAGGTAAGTCTCGACTGGTGTTTAGGCAGCCCATAGTGTATTGGCTTACTAATCGGGTCTTAGGGGTAGAACTTGCCGAGACGTGGTCTCATTGGTTATTGAATAACCATTTCAGTCCCTAGATGTTGGATGTTGAAGGTCTCAAGTCCAAGTGCGGGTCTGCTAAAGGCTCCAGTTGGAGTGTGGAGAATGATGAAGAGGAGGATGGGGACCCGTAACTTGTAGAACCCCGCTTTTGTTTGTAGACCTTGTGTTTTTAACTGGCTTAATGTGAATTGGACTTAATAGTTCACTTTGTATATATATGTGCACTGTTTTGCAATGTATATAAGAGTGAAGGTTTGAAATTTAAGCCTACTGTTCTATCCCAATGTTTTATTGTCTGGGGATTTTAAATTATGCTTCCGCTTGTGCATTAAAAATAAAAAGGGTCGGCGATATGTAGTCCTGGGATATCGCATTTGAAAATCGACCAAGGTGAGGGATGGGCGCGTGCCTGAGGATCGGGGCGTGACATCCCCTTTTTGTGGTATCAGAGCGAAGTTCAAGATTGGAGTGATAAGAAGCGATGGTTCATGGGATAGTAGTAGGATGACCTTTAAATTCATGCCGGTGGATGTCTATGGTAGTTGATTGGTAGAATTGTTTGTCGTGTGTGAATTGGTCATCTTCTAATCCAGTGTGGATTAGGAAGGCAGGTGTCAGTAAAAGACTGAACCATGAGTGAGCAAGAGCTAAGAACTTCTAGTAAGAGGACAGTGTCCTCTGTGACTTGGGGTAAAGCATCGACAAAGGTCGATACCCGAGGTGGTTGTGGCAGAGTGTTGACTCTGGCCAGCTCGAGCGTAAGAGTGCCACCGTAGATTGGTACTAGTGTAGCAGCGTCAAATGATCCTAAGTTCGATAGGATCGTTTTGATGCAAGTGTTCCTTGGGATCTGGATGAGCCAGAAAGATCAGGATCAAGTTGTTGTTGTTGTTGTTGCTACCTTTGCCAAGGTCCAACTTGGAAGGAGGATCGGGGAATAGATTTCGATATCTGAGTCAAGATTCAGGCACGCAAGACTTTGAAATTTGGTCGGAAAAGACTCGATGTTGAGGGAAGAGTATTTTATTCCACCAATAGAAATGGAATAGTCACATCATTCGAGCAAATGGAACATGTTGTTCCATGGAAGATGGTATGGATCGCCTCATGTTTTTGAGGATAGAATTTGTGGTAAGTGCGCGCAGCACGGATAGTGATTTATGGGTTGTCCGCATTAGTAGATGAAATCTCGACAATGGTTACTGCTGTCACCTTTGTTGAGACAGATCATGAGAAGTGCGCCATGGGACACACTATGGATTTTTGGAATAGGTGTTCCGTTACGAGAAATAGTGTATGTTGGCACTTGACAAGAGGTAAAGACTCACCGAGGTAGTGTCGAAATTGTGGAAGGAAACATGGATGAATCCAGTGTCCGAGTATGGCTAGAACGTGCAGTGATTGTGATCAGCACGGCCATCGGGTGAAGGACTGTCAGTGAAAGTCCAATGGAACATTGACACCGCTACCTCGGATAGGATGCCACTAGGATGGCAAAAAGGACAGGAATGGAACCGACCCAGCACTAATCAGAGGAAGAATGTTTTTTGGAAAATTCTATCAGAGTTTATCGTAGTAGAGTTTTGATGAAATTTGGGAACTTCAGTTTAGTGAAATAAGTGAAAGAAAAGGGGAATCACTAGTAATAGTCATGCTTGACTAGTTGTTGAGGTGTAACTTTGACGCTACATGAGTAGAGTGGACTCATGGAGCATCTTGTGATAATGAATCATGGTCATGGAGCAATTCAACTTAGTCCAGTAGCACATGAAAGTGTCGAGTTTATTAGGAGTCGAAACGAATCTTCATCTTGTCTCGGGATTGAAGGCAACCCACTTGTTAGAAAGATTGCCAAGATTACTTGATGATGGTTATGGTTAAGATGGGAGAATTGGAGGTGGAAGACATCTTAGTGGTCTAAGAATTTCTAGATGTGTTGTCATAAGAACCGCACAATTGTCAAAAAAGAGATAGAAAAAAAAAAAAAAAAAGGGCGATCGAGCTAGCACCAGAATAGAGCCACTCTTGAAGGCTTCTTACCAATTATTGTGGTCTGAACTAATAGAACCGAAGATGCGGATGTGAAGATTGAGGAATGAGAAATTCATGCATATCAGTGCATCACTTTTGGGAACATCAGTTTTGTGGAGAGAGAAAGGAAGATGGTTCATTGCAATCATGCATCAACTATTGTCAACTCAATTAGGTGACAATCAATGACAAGTGTTTATTACTGAAGATCAATGAATGGTGTGACTAGTTATAAAGAGTGTCGATGTTTTAAAGGTCAACTTGAGGACATGTTATCATCAGCTGAGGACCAAGAAAGAGGTTATACCGAAGACAGTGTTTCGTACTTGATATGGCCTTAGTGAGTATTGTAAGATCGTTTGGCCTGGTGAACACTCCAGTTGCTGTCATGGATTTAACAACTCGAGTGTTCGAAGAATATCGAGATTAATTGTGATCGTGTTTTTCCATGATATTCTGTGGAATAGAGAAATGCTAAGGAGCACAAGAAATAACAAGGAATAGCGAAAGAATTTCCAGGGACCCGATCAAGACCGAGTCAATTATCAGTGGACCAAGACCGACAATAGTATCAGAGATCAGAAGCCGTATGGGTTGTACAAGTCACTTCAGAAAGTTTGTGGAAAGAGCCGTAACATCAGTGTTAGCATTGACTCAACTTTTGAAGAAAAAGAGAAATTCATATGGACAAGAAAGAGTAAGGATAATTCCAAGAGCTGAGGCAAGAACTAGCTACTATGTTTGTGCTGATCTCTCCATATGGTTGTGGAGGAGATGAGATCTATATTTATGCGTTATTTAAAGGATTGGGTACGTATTGATACAACATGACAAGATTGTTGCATACACGTCCCGCCAGTTGAGACCCAACAAGTTGAATATGAAACGGTGTCGTAAATCAGAATCTTGGCAAGACTAGAATGGTGCTATCTAGTATCACCCCGGAGGAAAGAAAGAAGTCATTGATGCGTTGAGTCGAGAGTCTTCAATTGTGCAGTGGCTGGCTAAAGTATAGACTTTACTTGAAAATGATTGAAATTCGGTTTTCAAATTTGAGGTAGGCTACCTTTTGAATTTTACAACCCCCTCAAAATTGAACTATATAAACAAGAAGAATCAAGCGCTTCAATTGATAGATCGGAATGATTAGAAGATCATGCAAGAGGATATTGATAAAGAAGAGATTAACTTTCAGATTTCGAAAGATGGAATATCGAAGTATTGTGAGTACGGACTGGTGTAAGACAATACGAAACTTAAGGAGGAGACCTTGTGAGGAATTCATTGTAGCAATTGCAGTATTTGACCAAACAATACAAGTAGGTCAGAGATGACATCAGTTCGATTGGTAGATCGACAAAAGATTGTTATCATCGACATATTGCAAGTGTTAGATGTGCCAATAAGGGAAATTCAATAATGCAAGTCGAGAGAACTTTTATAATAACTCAAGATTCTCGAGTGAGAATAGAAGTACATCATGATGGAACGTTGTGATAGATTTACCCAAGAGTTAAGAGAGTAATGATTCCATTTGGGATAATGGTCAGTAGATGGATGAAACCGACTCATTTCATTGATGTATGAAGGAATCTTGATTTGATCAGACACAAAGAAGTGTACATGAGTTAAATAGTTCGTCTTTGTGGAGTACCAAAGCGATCTATATCAAATTTAGAATCGAAGGTTTTAATTTCAGCGAGAGCGATCGAGAGTTCTTTTGAGGCGAACGGAGCGAGTGTACGAGAATTCCAGTTTGTTGAGATGAGATCGAGAAAGAAAGATCACGGCCCGAGTCGTTCGGCGGTTAGTGATTTCGGTTGTCGTGAGCGAATCGGTTCTAGACCGCTTTAGAGCCATCGAAAGATGACATATTGTGAATCAAGAAAGTCCCCTTGATTTTGGAAACAAGATGAAGAAGCAACCGGGAAAGTGAGACTTGATGAGACAACAATACCCCACCATTTTGTTTAAGAATTGCAGTAAAGGTTTAAATTTCGAGACGAAATTTTTATAAGAGGGGAAGAGTTGTGACATCCCAAATTTTTGACCCGTTCCGAATATATGAAATGGGCATCTCGTCGACGCGCCGATGGTCCTTTATCTCTGAGCTGATCACTCACGAGTTAACCAATCTATTGAGTGAAGCCGTTAAGGGATATAACCGCGGTAAAATCCCTAAAAGCTACTCAATAGGTCAAATTGGACTAAAATCGTGTTCGGTCGATTTTAACCATGAAATTAAATTCGGTTTCGGAAATCAGACGTTCGAGCATGTCACGATTTATTTATAGGATGTCGCCTTGTCTTTCGGAGAAATTCCATTGAGTTCGAGATTTTTACGGAAAATCATTTCGGACGTTGCGGAAAAAAACTCGAATTGGCCAATTTGAAGAGACTTTTGGATGGGCTAAATCGAATGGAAGTTGGGGCTTTTCTAAAAATTGGACTAAGCTTGTTTGTGTCGGGGAAAAATTTAAAATTTAGAATTGAAAAGATTATTTGAGGATTTTCAGATATCAAATTGGACTAAACAAATGCAAATGGGACAAGAATTATTGGTTTTAGGATAATTCCTTTTAAATTATCCTTTTCTTTTCCCATTTGACCGAATGCCCCACTCACTCGCGTGCTCTCTCTCTCTCTCTCTTGCGTGCGAAACACCCCACCGACAGCCTGCCGTGCCCCATTTTTCCTTCTCACCTTATCTTGACTTTAGTCAAGCTTATCTACATCTCTCTCACATCCTCTCTTGCCGACACACCTCATCTTCTCTCTCTTGTTATTTAATTTCTTTCATCCATTTGAGGAAATTCACACCCATTTGGCCGACACACACAAACCTCCATCTCTTCCTATTTGGTTCGGCCGCACCCATCAATCAACGCCGCAGCTTCACTCGCGTTGATCTTCTCCGCCATTGCTACCTCACGCCCGCGAAGGAACGTATGCCAGCAAGTCCCGCCGAATGCTCCATCCTCTTTCGTCCCCGCAGCAGCTCACGTTCCTCCACTATCATTTTTTCCCCTTGGTCAACCAACGAAGCACCCCAAACCGGTTTGTTGACTCCTTGCCATGCTGCCCTCCATCTTTGACCGAAGCAGTCCCAAATCTTCGTGCTCACCTGTCCAATGGAGACCCCGATTCTCTCCCAATTCCTTCGTCCGCGTCTTCATTCAACGAGACCCACCGAGCGAAACCTCCACCTGGTTGTGCCTCCTCTCTCACGGCCAGTAGGCCAGTCAATCTTCAGTCGTGGAGCCCCGGGTGTTGATCGAGGATGGTCATCTTCACGCGTCCGGACTCCAGTTCGTTGGTCCATCTTCTTGTTGTGTAGCCGCGTGAGTCCACCGAAGCAGCAACCTCGAAGCTGCGTTCCTTCTGACCCATTGAAGTGTCGAAGCCAGCCCAGCAGCTCCGTGAATTCCTCAGTTGGGCGGCCGCACGTTCAGCTCTTTTGGGCCGCAAATCAGGCCCAGCAAGTTCAGCTCCGAAGCCCAGCAAAACCAGCAGCCTTGGCCCAATTTCAGCAAATTAATTTTAGGCTCATCTCCTGCAGTCTTCAAGCCCAACAAGTCTAGCAAATTGAAGCCCATCTTCGGCCCAAGAGTTTGGCATTTCAGCCCACGATTTGAAGCCCAAGTGTAATCAGCCCAGAATTTTAGTAGGCCCAAGCCTAGAATTTCCGCGGGCTTGCGAGGCTTTTGAGCCCGGCCCGGGTGTTCGTCGACGCCGCCGAAAGTACAGGTTTCGGCTGCTGTTGCGGTGATCTAGTCTCCGCTTTTAACAAGTGAGTTTTACTCACTAATGCTTTCTTAGTCTGCTAATTATACTTAGGGTTGGTTAGATTTAATTAAACGCAATTAGGTGGTTAGATTAACCTAGATAAATTAAATTAGAGACTTCTTGATGCATGTTAGGTGGTTAGAAATAGCCATTAGCTAGTAGACGTGCCATGTTATTTATCGAACGGGTCTCGGTAATTTTCCGGGCTCGTCTCGGCTTCCAATCAGGCATTACGGGCCTAAATTGGATTTTTAATATTTATTTATTTAATTTTCGAAATTAATTATTTAATTATTTATTTTTCCGGAAATTCAACCGGGATGGTCGATGACCGGAATTTCGTGCTGATGATCGTGGTACAGTTCGTTTATTTAATTGAGCTTTGTTTTTTGTTAAATCGATTTATGAGTGATTTTAGTTTTTATTCCTAATTTGAATAATCTTTGGTTATTAAGTGAAAAATAACCGGGCATCGGTTGACAATGCCAAAAATGTTTTGGTAGACTACAGAAAATGATAGGATTTATAGAAAAGGAAACTATTCTATTTTGGCTAAGGCCGATTGTGTACCCACACACGTTATTTTATCGAGTATCTTTGATATCAACAAATTAGGCCAAGACTTTACCAAAAAAAACAAATTAGGCCAAGATATTATGAAATTGAGGAATTTATTTACGAGGTGCAATATTGTTGGCCATAGTTGAAAGGGTCGGGTGGGACCGTAAAGCCACTAAATCTTGAAAGGGTCGGGTGGGACCGTGAAGCCACTAAATCTTGAGAGGGTCGGGTGGGACCGTAAAGCCACTAGATCTTGAGAGTGGCATCGTAAAAAGGGCACGTGGGCTCGGTGAATTGATGCATCACTTTGGTGAATGAGTGCCAGAGAGAATGCACGTGGCCCAAGCATCGTAAAAAGGGCGCGTGGGCTCAGTGAATTGATTCATCACTTTGGTGAACAAGTGCCAGAGAGAATGCACGTGGCCCAAGCATCGTAAAAAGGGCACGTGGGCTCGATGATTTGATTCATCACTTTGGTGAACGAGTGCCAGAGAGAATGCACGTGGGCCCAGGGAATTGAGTGAGGCAACTTGGAAGAGACACGTGGGCTCGGTGATTTGATGAATCACTTTGGTGAACTAGTGCCTTAGAGAATGCACGTGTGCTCTATGACATGTAATCGACTGGTTCGATTTGTTATGAGTAATTGGGTGCCTATTATAAATTGTACTGATTTACAGGTGGAATCTGAGGCCAAGGTAAGTCGTCTGACCTGTGTGTCTAGGTAGCCCATAGTGTATTGGCTTACTAATCGGATCTTAAGGGGTAGAACTTGCTGAGACGTGGTCTCATTGGTTATTGAATAACCATTTCAGGTCCCTAGATGTTGAAGGTCTCGAAGTCCAGTGCAGTCTGCTGAAGGCTCCAGTTGGAGTGTGGAGATTGATGAAGAGGAGGATGGGGACCCGTAACTTGTAGAACCCCGCTTTTGTTTGTAGACCTTGTGTTTTTAACTGGCTTAAATGTGAATTGGACTTAATAGTTCACTCTGTATATATATGTGCACTGTTTTGCAATGTATATAAGAGTGAAGGTTTGAAATTTAATCCTACTGTTCTATCGCATTGTTTTATTGTTTGGGGATTTTATATGCTTCCGCTTGTGCATAATAAAAAGAAAGGGTCGGCGATACGTAGTCCTAGGATATCGTTTTTATAATCGACCAAGTTAAGGGATGGGTGCGTGCCCGAGGGTCGGGGCGTGATAATACGTGTGTGCGTGTATACAAATTAAACATGCATACCGTGCATGCAAATTGAATCTACCAATGACGTGACAAACCCATTGACGCGTGTATAGTACATTAAAAGAAACTAGCGGCCACAACAATGAAAGCTCCCAAGAAATTTTGACGACAGCCTCAGCCAACGTTCAGGAAATTTCACACTTCACGTGGGTCTCGTGTTTTTGGACATTAGCTAGTCTCACTAAAACGTCAAAACAGTAGCACACATCTTCGAACTGTTCATTTAATGCGATCACGATTAGAGCGGAAAAAGTTCTAACGAGAAGCAGATTGTTCATATATTTCCACTAGATATCAGCAAGTTATCAAGAGGATCCTGCCAAGAAACTTCGTTGGAAAATTTGTTTTTCTTTTTATTTTGGGCCAGCATTGGAAAAGGTGGTATCGACTTTCTTATTTCCTTGTCGTATACGAGAGTCGAAAGCTATCACAAGAAATGGCTTTTTATTATTTATCGTCAATGACTGATTTCTCACCATGAACTTTATCTTTGCGTATTCCACAAGAGAAGCAAATTGTTCTACTCATTTTCCCTAAGATGTCATCCTGTTTTGTTTTTCATGTTAATTAGTGCAGACTATGTCGTATTTCATTTCCCGTGCTACATTTGAGTAACTTGTTGATCTGAGAAGTTACCTGGAAATGGGATTTGACATCTAATAACTAAACTGCCACACACATTCAGAAGATGGTTGCTGGCCTGAAGTTACTTGCGAAAAGTCAAAGATAGGAGGCAGATTATTAGTAATTTATCTGAAAGTTTAAAGTGTTCGTGCAATACGTGTGTGCGTGTATACAAATTAAACATGCATACCGTGCATGCAAATTGAATCTACCAATAATGTGACAAAACCATTGACGCGTGTATAGTACATTAAAAGAAACCAGCGGCGACAACAATAAAAGCTCCCAAGAAATTTTGACGACGGCCTCAGCCAACGTTCAGGAAATTTCACACTTCACGTGGGTCTCGTGTTTTTGGACATTAGCTAGTCTCACTAAAACGTCAAACCAGTAGCACATGTCTTCAAACTGTTCATTTAATGCGATCACGATTAGAGCGGAAAAAGTTCTGACGTGAAGCAGATTGTTCATATATTTCCACTTGATATTAGCAAGTTATCAAGAGGATCCTGCCAAGAAACTTCGTTGGAAAATTTGTTTTTCTTTTTGTTTTGGGCCAGCATTGGAAAAGGTGGTATCGACTTTCTTATTTCCTTGTCGTATATGAGAGTCGAAAGCTATCACAAGAAATGGCTTTTTGTTATTTATCGTCAATGACTGATTTCTCACCATGAACTTTGTCTTTGCGTAATCCACAAGAGAAGCAAATTGTTCTACTCATTTTCCCTAAGATGTCATCCTGTTTTGTTTTTAATGTTAATTAGTGCGGACTATCTCGTATTTCATTTCCTATGCTACATTTGAGTAACTTGTTGATCTGAGAAGTTACCTGGAAATGGGATTTGACATCTAATAACTAAACTGCCACACACATTTGGAAGATGGTTGCTGGCCTCAAGTTACTTGCGAAAAGTCAAAGATAGGAGGCAGATTATTGGTAATTTATCTGAAAGTTTAAAGTGTTCGTGCAATACATGTGTGCGTGTATACAAATGAAACATGCATACCGTGCATGCAAATTGAATCTACCAATGACGTGACAAAACCATTGACGCGTGTATAGTACATTAAAAGAAACCAGCGGCGACAACAATAAAAGCTCCCAAGAAATTTTGACGACAGCCTCAACCAACGCTCAGGAAATTTCACACTTAACGTGGGTCTCGTGTTTTTGGACATTAGCTAGTCTCACTAAAACGTCAAACCAGTAGCACACGTCTTCGAACTGTTCATTTAATGCGATCACGATTAGAGCGGAAAAAGTTCTTACGAGAAGCAGATTGTTCATATATTTCCACTTGATATTAGCAAGTTATCAAGAGGATCCTGCCAAGAAACTTCGTTGGAAAATTTGTTTTTCTTTTTATTTTGGGCCAGCATTGGAAAAGGTGGTATCGACTTTCTTATTTCCTTGTCGTATACGAGAGTTGAAAGCTATCACAAGAAATGGCTTTTTATTATTTATCGTCAATGACTGATTTCTCACCATGAACTTTGTCTTTACGTATTCCACAAGAAAAGCAAATTGTTCTACTCATTTTCCCTAAGATGTCATCCTATTTTGTTTTTAATGTTAATTAGTGCAGACTATGTCGTATTTCATTTCCAGTGCTACATTTGAGTAACTTGTTGATCTGAGAAGTTACCTGGAAATGGGATTTGACATCTAATAACTAAATTGCCACACACTTTCAGAAGATGGTTGCTGGCCTGAAGTTACTTGCGAAAAGTCAAAGATAGGAGGCAGATTATTAGTAATTTAATTGAAAGTTTAAAGTGTTCGTGCAATACTTGCGTGTGCGTGTATACAAATTAAACATGCATGTCGAGCATACAAATTGAATCTACCAAGGACGACGACACCACAAGCTCTCAAGAAATTTTGAGGACGGCCTCAGTCAACTCTTAAGAAATTTCATATTTTATTTAGGTCTCGTATTTTTTTGACGGTAGCTAGTCTCACCAAAACCTCAAACTTGTAGCACACGTCTTCAAACTTTTCATTTAATGTGTTCATTGTTGGGGTCTAACAATACAACCTAAGGGATGGCAAAAAGGGGGAGAGTGAGAGCAGATTTAAAGCTCTTGTTTTGATTAAACTTTTGTGGTTGTTGATTGAACTTTTGTGGTTGTGAAGGAACTTCAATTTCACTTGACCAAAATTACAAAGAGTACGGTGCCAATATTTGTCGTAGTAGCATGGTAAAACTCAAATAACTAGCAAGATATTCATCCCCATCCAATTGGTGGTAGAAGTTATTCCTCTTGCTACAAATGATCTCTAGAAGTAGTATGCCAAAGCTATAATTATCAGATTTCACTAAAAACTCTCCATGCATTGCATATTGTGGAGACATATAACCACCGCTAAAGCAAACATTAGTCACATGTATATTAGGATTTAGATTCAGATCATGTAGCATCCTTAAATAGATCAAATAAGTAGGTCCAACATCCAATCACATAGTTATCTATTCAAAAACTAAGACTTAAAGAGCCCCCACAATTTTATTTGTGTTAGCTTGAGCTTGATCAACTCCAAAAATTCTTACCATGCCAAAATCTGAAATGTTTGGGTTCATTTCACTGTCTAACAAGATATTGCTACATTTTAGGTCATGATGGATCTCGAGATGAGAATCTTCATGTAGATAGAGTATTCCTCAAGCGATCCTAGATACTATTTTATAACGTAATGACCAATCGAATTGTCCTCTTTTTTTCGGGATCTACATTATTCCACCAAAATTCGTTAATGTTCTAGGATGTGGAACCTATTGAAAAACTCAAGGTGAAACTCATCCCACAATACCAAAACATATTTACTCTCATTCATCAAAGGTAGCTCAAGAAAAACCTATAATTAGTTGTGATAACTCTATAATAATAGAGTTATTTTACCTATTTTAGGCAACCAATATGGTACTTTATAATGCAGTATTCATTAGAAAATATTTGGATTTCCTTCTACTTACCAAAATCTTCCTTATTTATGCAGAATAATGAGATATCGAGATTCAGGAATTGCATTGGAAAAAGGGCAAAAAGAAGGAAAGGAAAATTCTATGATTCAGGAATTCAAATAAAAAAGCATTGGAAAATAGATACCGAATCAAGGATTCTACGATTTATTTCTTGATTTTATGTGGGGAAAAAAAAGAAGCAATTGCATTGTGTTAGGATTCTTGAATATATCCTATAAATAGGATAATATAGACAACTAAGTTTGGAGGTTTTTAGATCGTTTTCATTGTTCTGAGAGTTTTCAAGTATTTTGAAGAGAAGACAAAAGTAATGACAAAATTCTTGTTCTTTGATTGAAGATGCTGGGTTTAATTTATATTTTCATTTCTTTTTCTACTATATTCTAATTTTCTTTTGTTAGGGCTACGATATAGCCTAACCATGATGATGTGAATTTCATGATTTTTATGTTTTGCAAGTAATTTCATTTGTTTGAGTTATATATTATTATGCTTAATGCTTTTAAGTGACTAGTCACCACTTGAATGATTTGATGTGCATGTATGAGACTGAAAAATGATAATATGCAATTGCTCCTTATAATATATATAACAATGAATTAAACGTGGATAGAGATATACCACATTATTTATATAGCTTTCGGTGATAAGGTGATCCAAAAGACTCATTGTAAGCTAGGAATATTCATAGATTATAATGTACTTATATTTATTTAAAAATCAAATGTTCTAACATATTTATCTGACCAATTTACTATATTTAGTCTCCAAATTTTGCTTTTAAGGTTTTTTGTTTTAATTTATTATCCATTCTATTTTGATATGTTAGATGAATTTTAGAATCAATCTATTTTTAGTGTTTAATTAGTTTATTAATCATCAATCTCTGTGGGACGATACTCCTTCTCATCATTATATTGCTTGTTCGACACGTTCACTTACGTTTAGAATTTTACAAAGAAGTTGAAAGAATAAAAATTGAAAAACTCAAGGTTTCTGCAACTAGTGAAATCTTGAACATTTGATTTCAAGCAAATTGTACATTCAGCACATAAGAATGTCAAGCTACAACATACCAAATAAGAAGTTATCAAGGCTTTTATTTGGCACAAACTCATAGGCAAGTTGCTTTTCATTTCCCTCCAAGCAAGATCGCAGTAGTCGAACAAGGTTTCTATGTTGAAGCTCCGCAACTAATAGAACTTCATTCTTAAATTCTCCATCACCCTATCTTGAGCTTTGAGATAGCCTCTTCACAACAATTTGTTGTCCACTAGTAAGTCAACACTAAAGGGTTTTGTATCTTCGTTTAATTCCTTATCACAATTTCTTAGAAGCTAACATAAAAGGGCTTTACATGTTACTTTTTATCCCACATCATTATGTTCAATTCAATTCATATGTTAAGCATTCTGAATTATTTCTAACAAATATGTAATACATACCTGGAGAACTTCACCAAATCCACCTTCACTCAACTTCTTTTCATGAGAGAAATCGTTTGTTGTGGCTTGTGTTGTGGCTTTTTTTGTAGCCAACTCAAATTGCAAGGACTCCATGGTGGTAAGTTCATTTGCATCAACATTTCAAAACAACTCAATTTGATTATTAAAAATAATAATAATAATAATAATAATAATAATAATAATAATAATAATAATAATAATAATAATAATAAAAAAAAAATAATAATAATAATAATAAAAATAAATCGGTAGTGTTGATTTGGTCAATAGTAATGGATATAAGGTTGGCAGTGCTTACACACATTTATCACAATGAAGAGCACCAGTTAAACTGGCATGTTGTGTCTCGCTACTTTGAAGCAATCTTTCCTCTCTTGATTGGTCATGAAGAAAAGCAAAAAGAAACATAATCAACAATAAACAATACCATAGGAAACAAATGGGATGAATCTCGTATAAGTGATCACTTCTTCATGCTGAGGGCGGTGTTCATTGCGGTGTAGATGCTACCTATTCTTGGAGGGAATCATTAGTGGCTAGGACTGTTTTGAGGCCTCATTATGTGGTTAGTAATGGTGAATTTATATCGCGTTGGTATATCCGAGCGTCTGAAATGTGCACACGTGAAAAATTCTCCCGCTTTTTGTTACACCCCCGTTCAATCCTTAGTACAAGAGCATGACCTGGCAGGTTAGCATCAATGCCCCAAGCAACGCCGAACATCCCGAAAGTCTTTTATCTTTAGTTAAGCACATACGGAAGCAATCATAAACAATCCCCGTACAAACAAACATGGAAGCTAGGCAAGACATATGCAAGTCAAGCAAATAAAAACAACATATTCATATATATATATATATATATATATATATATATATATATATATATTCACATATCAAAATCTGTTTTGATTACATGCCCATCCTAGTCTTGGGCTACTTATTTTTGTTTCCATATATAATCAATCAAAAAGCTAAGATAGCCTAGCTCCTCTACCGAGCTACTCCCAAAAGTGGCCCCCATGTTAGGTTCATTCCCTTCTTAGACCCGCAAGGTAGTAGTTTTCTTCCGATAAGTGATGTCCCCTTCTAAGTCTGCTATGTTCATCACGGTGGTAGTCATATCAATAAGGAGGTCGGGATGGACAGGCAGCGGGATTAGTTCACCCATCAGACACTTGAAATTGTGAGAATAACAAGAGTGAGTTGATGACTCAATAAGTAGAAATCCCTAATTCTCTTATAGGAGGACATCTCGCCGTCAATTGTCGGATATAAGATCACCACCCACTTGTCGACGGCAAATCAATAGCAAGGTTTGTGTCTTGCCTTGCTTATGCATATGAAAGGCTCTCAACCGTTAATGTGCTTTCAATAATGAAAGACAATGAGTTAGTGCATATGAACAAGCTTTCTAAAGATCCATGGCTTATGATCATTTCGGTCACAAAAAGTGATGCGTGCATCTCATGAAACCCGTTCAAGCACTAAGTGACCCAATTCAAACATATGCTCGAATTGGTGTAAGGATTTAACAATACATACCAAAACAAACCTAGCTTTTGCAAGCATCACACATGGACTTTCACTTTTCCTTTTTTAGTATCATATTAGTCGAAATTAATCAACTCTTCTAGTAAAAACCGGGCATCGGTCCCCCCTAACAAACGGCATCGTCCCGATCTTGTTATCAAGACGGCATCCAAGGCGACTCCCAAGCATCGGCCTTACCCGGGCCGGTATCTTCCATGATCTCAATATCGGGATGGCATCTAGGGCTTTACCCCAGGCAATGACCCGGCATCCCCCAGCATCGGCATATAAGTCCATCGTGTGTCCATGCGTTTCAAGCATCAACCAATTCATTTTATATTTAAACGTTTAGCTAAATGAAAGGCCCGAAGGCGTGTCATGCAAGGTGAACTAATGAATGACTCTTGTGTTTTATTAAATCAAACTCATGCCGGATGCAATTTGAGCTCGTGACCTTGACTTGGAACCATTCACTCAGGTTTTAGCATTGTCCATAGTCACCGAAATCTCTCCGCGACATCTGGGTGTGCTCGAAACTTGTCACGCCCCAAACCCTGAGCACGCAACAACCCCTTCCTTGGTCAATAGAAAGCAACGTCCCAGGACTCATCACCGACCCATCATTTTTAATCTTTCATTATGCGCAAGGGAAAAACGTAACACTCCACATCAACAGACAATAAAGCAACCAAACAGGGATAGTGACATGAACAGCAGAAAGACCAGAACTACTCATATATACAATTTCATAATGGATTAACCTACGGAGGATCGTTTCCGATCTACAAGCCCAACAGAGGGGCTGATCCATCCTCTAAGCCATACCAAAAAGAAACTAGGCTAGGCTAATCTAACTATACACAAAAAGAACCCTCGGATTCAGCACTACAATCACTCGGACCTAACGAACTCAGACTCCGCTGAGTCATAGTCAAAGGCGTATGGGTCGATCACTGGCAGAGCGGGGGTAGCATCCTCCACAGCACCATCAGGAGGGTCCAGCTCCATGGGATCCCAGTCAGCGTCCTCGGGGCCCCTATCGGGCGGCCCGTCAAAACCCTGCAGAGGACCGAGCACCATATCTCCATCCTGGATGAACCATGCCAGGAATCGATTGGGTATCCATTGCCCTGGTCCCTCATCCACCCAGATAATGGATAGATACTAAAGGTATGCTCGACCTGGAAAACGGTGATGAGTCACAACGGTATCCTAGTCTTTAGGAATCTCGAACCTCACTGGTGGAAGCGCCATTCTAAGGACTTGAAAGTGGTTATAAAATAACCAGTGAGATATAAAATCTCAGTGAGTCGTCCCCCTAGTCTCCTAATTAGGACACCAACTCAACTCGGGGTATCTCTTTAGAACCACCCCACAAACAAACCAAAGATCAACAACCAACAATCAACAGTCGATTCGCATGCAACCTTACCCAGTATGCCATACCCTATACGTTATAACTCAGCATGATACATGCAATGCATAGAGCCATTAGATGATGCAATTCATCAATCACATGAGTCGCGTTACAAGCGATCTCACCTAGCCATTGCCACACCCTACACGTTATCAATTCATGCGTGCATGCCATCAACAACGTGATCAACTCATGCATAACTGGAACCAATGATACCATGATTCTCATACGCTCTTGCACATTAGTGCGCCCCAATATCCCACATTAATTCATCACACGCGTCCCGATTATAAGGTAAAATCATTATGACACGTCCCATACCGCGCCACACAATTTTACCCCATAATAAGGCACAACGATCTCACTCACTCAAACGTTTCAATTAATTACGGCCCAACGGGCACGGCCTACTCCATGTTCGGCGGTCTTCCGGCATAGCCGGGCATATCACGGCCCAATGGGCACAGTCAACTCCCATTTGACGGTACGGCTAACTTCCCAGTTAGCAATCTGGTTAAATATGACCTCCCGGCCATGGCCAACTTCCTAGTCAGCAATCATTCGACTCCCGCCAGGCTACCGATAAAAATCAGGCTTTGTCCCGCCTCGTCAGGCACAACAACGTCTAGAACTCCCGCCTAGACGGTATCCTAAAGAGGGACATCGGTCTTGAATTTACTACGACCAGCTTCCGACTCCCGTCGGGTATCTCCCCTAAACTCCCGCTTGGGTGGCAGTTTGATTCGATAACTGCTCGCTCAAGCTGCTATACCAACGCACATCGATGATGGGTTCGACTTAGCAATCACGCAAACATATCCCCCTCACATCCTTTTTCTCATAAACGCGGTCCATCTCCAATGTCCCTTGGATGACCCATTTTCCCCTCTTTGTAAAAATCACTCGATTCATGCGAATGCCCATGCATTTACACATCCATTCACTTCATAAAATCAACACACATGAATTTAGACACCTTTTCGCATTATGGATGAACAGTGCGCGTGAACAATGCGTGTGAACAATATTGCATGAACAGTGCATGTGAACAATAACTTGTGAACAGTGTCGCATGAACAGTAAATTTCCAGAATTAAATAAGTAATAAATTAAATTCATAAATTAAACAAAACATTAATTAAAGCAAACAATCAATCAATTAAAGCTAAACATACTTAATTAAGCACATAAGCCACATTAAGCAAATAAAGCAAGATTAAGCTAAAGTAATCTAATCCATCCATCTAACCACCTATCTTAGGGCTAATACAACTTAATTAAATTTCCTAAACTAGAATTAACTCTAACTAAACCAACCCAAAGCAAGTTTAGGCACTAATTGAAGGATTAGGAGCTAAACTCACCCGTTAAGCGGGCCGAAGACACGGATGCGGTGGCAACGACGGAGGCGACGCTCGGGAACCTCAACCACAATGATCCAAGGTGGTCCCGGGGCTGGAACAGTAGCCACAAGCTCAACCTCCCATTGAAACTCCTAAAAACTGGACCGCTGGAGGAGAAATGGAGTTGGGCAACTTGGCCGGAGTTCCGGCGAGGGGATGACTTGCGACCAGCGACACCTGGGGGTTGAGGGGGACCTGCTGGTGGCTAGGCTGGGTGGAGCTTGGGTCGAAATATGGGAGAATTGGATGAAATAGGCGAAACAGGCAAATTTGGGTAGCTCTAGGCGGTATCGCGAGCGGTGACTTCTCGCCAGTCGGCGGGTCAACCAGCGGCTCCTTCTAGCAAGCGACGGGGTCTAAGTGGATAGTTTGGATGTGCTGAGTACGGTGGTGGGTGGCATGAGAGCTGATTCGTCCGGGAAGACAATAATCAACTCAGCTTTTCATAAGAAGGTCTGCTGGAGCAAAAGCGGGAAGAAGGAGAAACCATGGGAGAGAGAGTCCGGTCAAGAAAGAGCTGAAAGAGGGGAGAGAGAGAGAGAGAGAGTGAGTGATATGAGGGCTGTTGCACTCTCCATTAAAGCCCCAGAAGCTTGCCCTAAGTCCCCATGCAAAGATGACCTCATATTCTCTCTTCCTTTGCCTTATCCACAAGCTTTTAGGGGCAAAATGGTCATTCCACCTTGCACAAATTACCAATATGTCATTGGGTTGAAAATGATATGTAGGCCTATGAATTGGGCTAGGAAAGAATAAGAATGGGCTTGGGAATTGATTTGGGCTTGAAAGGGCTTAAGGCTTAGACATGGGCTTGGAAGAATAAATGGTGGGTTAGGCCCAATGGGCTCACTTGCTTGCCTTGGGTCCACTATGGTAGCTAACCCACCTTGGGCCTAAGGCCCACGCTAGCTTTGCTCGGCCCACATCCTCATGGACTCACTTCCTCGTTCCGAAAATCCCTTTTCCAAATACTCGGCTTAACTGATGCTATCGACTGTTGAAGTAGCTTCATCCAAAGTCCGTCTCGGACGTTCTTGGTAATTCGAAGTCCAATCTTTAGTTCTCATGCCATGTCAATTTCGCCCAATGCCATTTTGGGTACAACTCAGACTGGCAGGTGGCTTTGAGGATTCACGCGTAATAGACTCGTGCCAAACCACGTTCAAGACATCTCAACACATGGACGTCCTTGACTACATGAGATTGCGGAGGATAGATTCTTATTTCAAAGTACACGATTACTGAGGATTGACCTAAGGTCGTTCGCAGGTTTGATAACAGTAAACAGAATCACCCGTCGTTCCATTATGTTCTGTCCACGAATCAACTTCTAGTCGTCCTTGAAATCAGCTTGCCTATCTACAGGATCGTCCTCACACAAGTCTCACGGTCAAGTCGTTTTCCCAGGTCAAGTTGTTTCATCACACGAGCTCTGTCCTCATTAGCCTTTCCCCTCAAGGTCAGTATCTCAGGAGTGATCAATTCCGAGTGAGATCAACCAACAATGCATTGACGAAATTCACATTCATTCTACCCTTAGAGGGCTCGAATTTCAGGATGTCACAAAACTCATGCGGGATCATGAACTTACTTAATGCAACAACAAGCAATAGAAACACAACAAGCATAACAATACAAACCCAATACAAGCAAACAATGACATGATCCTAAAATCGGTAAGCGTAGCACATCGCCCTATCGAAGAGTTAAGAAAATCTACTTACTATTTTTTGGAGGCAGAAAGGCCCCTGAAGTGCCATAACTTGGCACAAAAGGACACTTAAGTGCCATAACTTACGAAAGGTACACTTAAGTACCAAAATCGGAGCAAAATGGATCACTTGAGTGCCGCTCCGGCCAAAATCCGACCAAAATGCTGACGTGTCAATTTTTCAGTGAAGCGAGTGCGAAACGGCGTCATTTTGGTGTCTTGGCGTGGTAAAAAATTTAATATAAAAATAAATTAAATTAAATTTAAAACTAAATTTATTTAAAACATTTAAAATTAAATATTAAAATATTAAAAATAATAATAAAAGAGGGGGGGCCCTCAGCCACCACCGCCGCCGGGAAGGGCTGGCGACAGTGGGGGGAGGGTCGACTGAGCGCCCAGATCCAGCGAGGGTTGGCGGCCCTTGCTCGGCCAGGCCAAAGGTCGCCGCCCGCTGGGGGCCCTCACCACTTGCCACAAATCTGGGCGAGGGCCCCGAGCCCTCGCCGCCGATCGGCCGAGGTCGACAGCCCTTGGCTAGGGCCCGGCGACCCCGGCCGACCCTCCCCCACCGTAGTTGGCCCTTCCGGCGGCGGTGGCCTCGGCCGCCTCCCCCTTTTCCTTTTTTTCTTTTCTTTTGTTAATTTTTTTAAAAATTTAATATTTAAAATTATTATTTTTAAATATTTTAAGTAATTTTAATTTTAATTTAATTAATTTTTCTATTATTTTTTTACCACGTCAAGTACAAAACGAAGCCATTTCTGCATTATTTGGCCACATTAGCGTGCAAAACAGCGTCGTTTTGCACTCACTTCGCCAGAAATTGCACACGTTAGCGTTTTGTCTGGATTTTGGCCGGAGTGACACTTAAGTGATCAATTTTTCTTCGAATGTGGCACTTAAGTGTACCTTTCATAGGTTATGGCACTTAAGTGTCCCTTTGTGCCAAGTTGTGGCACTTCAGGGGTCCTTCTGCCATTTTTTGGACCGTGCTCAAAGATGCTTCTTTGGTGGTCGATCGGCATCTAGGGTGGCTTGGAAGAGAAGTGCGTGAAAGAGAGGAGAGGAAGGGAGAAAAAAGGAGAGAAAGGCCAAGCCTTAAAATGTGAGAATGACTCCTCTTATTTATAGGCCTCCTCGTCTTAGATTTTTATTACAAGCTCATAATTACACCTAAGAGGCAAGTTGGCCTAGCTATCATCTTGAGTTGGCGCCTAAGTCCCTTGGTGTTCACTTGTGATTGGTTCACATATTGACTTGTTCTCCAAGGCTCATTTTAGGTTCATTATTGCCTATAGTTCCTAAGTAGACACATAAGCTTTTTGATGCATCATGTAATCTTCTAATTGGCTAGTTCTTGACTTGTTCACCAAGGTTATAATCTAGGGCCATCATACTCTAAGATTTACGTAAGATTTGGTCATCAAGAAACTTGGACTTTGGACAACTTGTTCTCCAAGTTAACCACATGAGCGTGTGACTCATTAAGCTCATTAATTAGCTAGCTTCCAACACCATTTAATGCATTATTATCTTCAAGACAAGAAGACTCTAGATTAGCTTCCTCCTCAACTTAGACGTGGAGCCCTCTTCCCCTCCAAGTTGGGCATGTGGTTCTCCCATTCTAAGGCGAAAATAGTTTTGAGTAACTTTCGAAATCAATACCATTACCTTATCAAATGGGTTCGAACAATTATAAAATTTTAAGATGTTGTAAAGAAGACCTTACAAAACATTTTTTATGAAGGAATCCAAGCCAAATTCGTTCTATGGGAAGAGTAACAAATCATTGAACACAACCCAAAATGTGTTTGTCGAGCAAATTCAAGGGTCAAAGAGAAAGACTCATTTCAAAATCCAAATCTTCACAAAACTATTTGAAATTTTAATATGTTGAAGATATATATGTCATTTAAAACTTTTGTGAAGGAAGTATGTCGAAATTCGAAAGTGAAGATTTTATAAAAATTTGAAAAAGCAACTTGGTTACCATTTTCACTATACTGGGTAGGTTTTATACGGCAATTGATTGGGCCTTCGTCCCAAACATTTCATCTCAAAAAAATATGAAATTTAAGTATGTTTTAGATTAAGATGTTTTGAACAACTTTCATAAGGAATTTTCTCCAAATTCAAAGCACAAAGAGCTCTATGAAATTGGAAAGTAGAAAAGGTCCAGCAGTTTCGAAAAACTGAGAAGTCAAAACCTATGAAACTCAATGTGGCAAGTCTATGGGGGAGAGGTGGCGCCCTACTTGGCTTGCAAGATCACTTGTCATCATTCCCTTAGGTCATGAGTCATCATCTTTCTTTAATTATTTGGAATACATAAGCCTCCACGCTCATTATCCTTATTTAATGCATTTGACTCTTGTTCTTCAATAAGATTGACCTATTTAGCTTAACCTCCTAATTTGGACCAAAATAAGGATCGAAATCGAGGATGTTACACTTTTCTTCATTTTCTCATTTCTTTCACGGATGAGCTCTTAAATATATATGTTAAAAATAAAAAATTATATGTGTCAGTTTCTAAGAACCAATTATGTCAAGAAATATTTACTTCGCAAGTGTACACAACCAGAATTCTGGCATTGACATGCACATATATTGCTTTTAATTAGATAAGGGTTTCTATTTTAGAACAACTTTTGTTGAAAATGTTTTACACCGACGACATAATTTATATAAATTCAATGCGCAAACCCTAATCTCTTAAGTATATTGCCTGCCAACATACTTGGTGGCGTTAGGCAAGGAACAAGAAGACATGTTCCTAGAAGTGACGTCATACCTTGACAGCGATTAGAGGAAAAGTAGATACCAAGTTAGAAACAAGAACATCAGGAGTCAAAGAATTGACATACACCATGTGGTAATTAAAATTGGTCTCCCACGGAGGTACATCAATCACCAAGCCAATGACGTAACGATGCGTGGCTCTTGGTCAAGAAAATGAAAAGAGGAAGTTCATTAAAGAATCTTAATCAACGTAGGCTCCAAGAAAACGTTGGCCCTCCAAATTTTAATATGATTGAAGCTCGGGGAATGTATAGTGGCGACAGAAGAAATCCTCCATTTCCTTGGATATTTCCAAGAACCTGAGGAGGAGGAAGAAGGCCAAGTAATGACGGTGACACATGAAATCTCCTCCATTTTCTTGGAAACTGAGGCTGCTTCTCTTTAAAGCTTTATCAACATGTCTATAAATAGTGAGAGAATCGTGAATTTTCTCAAAACAACTCAGCAAAGTCAGCCATTACAACAGCTTCAGGTGTTATCACTGGGAACCAGCCGAAAGTACTGATTTCTCAACCCCTTCTGCTCTCAGAATAATACTTGTCGTTTACATCCTCGTTGAATCATGAGTCTCTTCTCAGGCCTCTTCAATTGCTTCTCTGATCATTCCGATAATAGAGTGATTAGCTTCAAAGGAGAGAGTCACTCGCACAAGACCAGTTCATTAAGCAAAGACGGCCATATTAAAGGCGAAGCCAAGTTAAAGAAGAACAACTCAAATAGCAAGCCCAAGCCTCCTCTGATTCTAGTGGCTTACTTCCTCATCGGATCTAACCTTTCTTGTCTCTGAGTCCACCAAAATCTGAAAATCATTAGCAATCATCTTGTGCAGGAAGGATGATAGAATCTGTGTATTAATACATTCATTTGTTCCTAGAAATTTGTTGGGAGCTGAATATAAAGCAGTGATAAACATTTCCCCCCCTTTTATGAGGTTTGTAGGAAACATATTCCTAAAAATTGAACCAATACTTGAATGATCAAATACCGAAAACGAACACGAAAAACGTGCCCGGGAAACATTTAACACCGATCGAAAGATATATCATGAAGATGGACATACCTTGTTTGCCACAAATCAAGTACTATTGCAGTCTCAAAGGAATTGTTTGAAGCCTTGGAGTTCCGTTCTTCAAGAGGGAGTATATTGTTTCAAGGGGAAGAAAATGAATAAACATATTTTCTCTCTGAAACGCTACCGTTTAGATTCATCCCTCTTTATTTATTTATTTATTGCAAAAACTGTACTCTTTTATGAGCCCTTCACTTACAGGTCGGGTTTTGGCCCAACATGGGCAGATAGCTTAACGTGGCCCATCAAATAAAAAATCCATCATCTCCCACTCACACATAGTGGGTCGAACAAAACTCTTTCTTTCCCTCTTTGCAACATTCATACCAGTAAATAATTCGTACGACCAGCATACTTTGAGAGCTCATTGCCATATATTTGTTAGGAATATATGGCAGCTCATAATGGGCATCACATTTTTGAATAGATATAGTATGCAATACTCTAGATCGATGGATCACATTTATATCTCTCTTGATCTCTTTTTAACAATAATATATTATACTCACAATTATGATTATCTCAAAACAATCATGATTGGTCGACCAATGAATACAAAATTAGAATATGATTCTCTAAACTCGATCTTCTTCTTTCATTGAAACTCTCAATTTCCATTCAACTTGCTTTTCTAGAAATATCCCATTATATCAAATCAATTCAAGATCATTAGCAACATTCTAAGATAGCAAACACTAAATAGAAATCTTGAGAATAAGTAAGAGTCATGAGGGCACTTAATTAAGAAACTCTTTTCCTCAACAGTCTCACATGGCATAAAAGTTGAGATCAAAACTTTTGTCATTCTTGTTGGTCGTCTCATGCATACATAATATGAAATACGTATTACGGTATTAACTTATTTCCCATGAAATGTATGTTTACACTTTCAATACCGTACATATGATAGGTCAGACATACCTAATGTCTAACTTGAGTTCATGTATCTACTTTTTCACGGAATTCATCAGAACTCACATCTAGCATCAAAGACAAATAAAGTAAAATATGTGGATTATTTTACTTTCGAATATAGTAAATATTATGTCCTCATCTTAACACTCAATTAAGGTGATATTTATATTTTAAGTTTAAGCTCTCGATTATCACCTCGGTAATAATCTTAAAAACCGTCCCATCTCTATTTATCACATAGTAAATAGAGGCGATTACTTGTGTGAGTGGGCTAATGTCTCATTTGTTCGACATACTTTCTCAATTTTATATGATGCACTAAGCATCAAGATGCATAAACATCAAAACAAAGACTCATAGGCAACAATAATGAAAACACAAATTCATTAAATGTGAGCACTTAAGCGAAATTACAATATTCAATACATCAGCCTCTACGTAATCCTAGAGATTTTACATGGCCACATAATACATCTCTAGGTATTGGCTTTGTCATAAGACCCGTTACCATTCTATGTAAGTTCATATCTTTTCGTGCAACCCTATCTTTGATAAAATTATACTTGGTAGTTATATATTTGATCCTATCATGATACTTTGGATCTTTGATGTACACTATTACTACTTGGTTATCACAATTAACCAACAATGAGTTTGCAGCATTCTTAATAACACCTAAATGATCCAAAAATCTCTTAAGCCAAACACCTTCTTGTATTACCACTAATAATACCATGAAGTTAGCTTCCATCGTAAACAAGGCTATCTATGATTGTTTCTTACTACTCCAAGATACGGCGTCATTATTCAGTAAGAAAACAAATCCACAGGTAGATTTCCTTTCATTTAGATCTCCCCCCTAATTGGCATTTCAATAGCCTTCAACTCGTAGATCTTTTCATTGATAACTCAGTGTATAATCAGCAGTTCCCTTTAGATATCTCAGTATTCTTTTAACGGCTTTCCAATATGCTTGAACTGAATTGGATTGGTATCTACTTACTATTCTAACTGCAAAACATATTGTTACATCCTGAATTTCAGGTTCTGTTTTCAATTGAATAAGTCGGGCTTTTCATCAATGCGCATATAGTTCTATTCTCCGAGCTTATCACTCATGAGATAACTAGTCTATCATGTGAAGCCGTTAAGGAATCTAAACGCAATAATTTGAGAACTCGGCCAGGAATCGACTACTCGACCGTGCTAGTCTACAAGGGTCATTACGGCACTGTCAGAATCGATAAGAGATCAAAGATAGGTAGATTTGACCGAGATATGTGATTAGAGTGTGGGTGATTCTACCTGATTGCAAAATTCTTATCGATCGACACTAGATCGATTTTTCTGTCGTTTTGGGTACCCTGTGTCCATATTTGAAATCTCGAGATTTTCACGACAACCAAGAGTCGCCAATGAGTCGAAGATGTACATTATGGCTCGAAAATAATCGACCACGGGTCAATTGCACTAAAAATTCCTAAAAGCTACCCGTAGGCTAGGTCACACTAAAATCGCGCCAGATTGAAATTAACCGCGAAATTGAACCCTATTTCAGAAATTGAAAGTTCTATCATGTCATGATACATTTTAGGAATGTCAACTCATACTCTGAAGATTTTTCTGCAAACTTGAGATTTCAGTGGAAAATTCAAAGTAAGGTTATTTTGGACCAGGAAATTTGAGGGACCGTTTTTTGTCGCATTTTTGGCTGTCAAGTGGGTTCAATTTATGAGGAAAAATGTGGATTTTGATGTGGACACCTTGGCTGAAATTATGGGCTTCAATTGGATGAAATTGGAGGAGGATTGAATGAAATTGAAGAGGGAAATGTTCAAATTCGTAGGTCACGGTGGGGTGCAACATTTGGGACACTTGGGAGGCTTCTTGAGGAAGCTTTAGGAGAGAGAAAGGGGCTATGGACAAGGCTGACATGGTGGGGGCAAGTGATGAGTGAATGGGGATGAGATTGACGACTTTGGAGGCCAAATGGTGGACCTTCTTCAAAAGCCCTCTTTTTCTCCTTCCTTGGCTTCACTTTATCCATTGTTGAAGCCTTTTAAGAGCTTGAGAGAACCAGAGAATCTATCCCTCACATCTCTCTCTCTCTCTCTCCCCTTGTTTCCTCTTCTTCCTACTTCTGCTCCAGCTGACCTTTCTCCGAAAACTTGAGTTATTCATTGCCTTCTCGTGATAATCATCCTTCGTGCCACCCTCCATCGCACTAGAGAAGGCCCAAACCGTTCAGGAGGACTCGGCCACTTGCCGAACGAAGCCACTGGCCAACCCGCCGATCAGCCAGAAGAAACCGCTCGCCGGTCCGTCAGTCCGCCTGGCAGCCTGCACTACTTCACCTGTTTCGCCCGTTTCAGCCATTTTCCTCCCATTTCGACCTAGCCTCCACCCATCCCAACCACCAGCAAGTCCCCCTTGACCTCTAGGTGCCACCGGTTGCTGGCCACCCACTCGTCAGAGCTCCGGCCAGCCCGTTTAGCTCATTTTCCTCCTCCAGCAGTTAGTTTTTCAAAGTTACAAAGGGAGTCCAAGTTTGTGGCTGTTGTTTCAGCCTCGAGACTACCTTGGATCGTTGTGGTTGAGGTTCCTGACCGTAGCCACCGTCATTACCGCCGTGTCCATGTCTTCGGCCCGCTTAACGAGTGAGTTTAACTCTTAATCCATTAATTAGTGCCTAAACTTGCTTTTGGTTGATTTAGTTAGAGTTAATTCTAGTTTAAGAGATTTAATTAAGTTGTATTAGCCTTAAGATAGGTGGTTAGATGGATGAATAAGATTAGTTTAGCTTAATCTCACTTTATTTGCTTAATGATGCTTATGTGCTTAATTAAGTATGTTTAGCTTTAATTGGTTGATTGTTTGCTTTAATTAATGTTTGGTTTGATTTATGAATTTAATTTATTGCTTATTTAATTCTAGGAATTCACTGTTCATTCGACACTATTTACAAATTATTGTTCACGTGCACTGTTCACGCGGTACAGTTCACGCGCACTGTTCACGTACACTGTTCATCTAGAATGCGAAAAGTGGTCTAATTTCATGTGTGTTGATTTTATGAAGTGAATGGATGTGTAAATGCATGGGCATCCGCATGAATCGAGTGATTTTCATAAGAAGGGAAAAATGATTTTTCCAATGGACATTGGAAATGGACTGCCTTTAAGAGAAAATGATTTGAAATTATATATGCAAGGATTGTGCATTGGCTGAATGCTCAAAGATAAAAAGGGAGTTGTAGTGGTGTGCTTGCGTGATCAAAAGTTGAATCGCCTCCCAACGGAAGTTAGGGGTGATGCCCAGTGGGAGTCGAAAGCCAATCACAGTAGATTCTGGACCGATTTCCTTTTTGGGATACCGTCTAGGCGGAAGTCTAGATATTGCTGTGCCCGACGGGGCGAGACAAAGCCTGATTTTTATTGGTAGCTCGGTGAGAGTCGGATGATCACTGACTGGAAAGTTGACCATGGCCGAGAGGTCATAAATGAGTGGAAAACACATGAGTGTTGAGATGGTTGGACCTTATTATGGGGTAAAATTGTGTGGCATGGTATGGAACATGTCATAACGATTTTACCTTATAATCGGGACCCGTGTGATCGATTGATGCATGATAGGTGGCGTACTAAAGTGCAAGAGCGTATGAGAATGATGGCATCATTGGTTTCGGTTATGCATGAGTGGATCACATTGTTTATGGCATGCACGCATGAATCGATAACATGCAGGGTGTGGCAATGGCCAGGTGAGATCGCTTGTGACGCGACCCGTATGTGATTGATGAACTACATCATCTAATGGCCATGTGCTTTGCGTGTATTGTGCTGTGATTTAATGTGCAGGGTATGTCATACCGAGTAAGGTTGCATGCAAATCAATTTGTTGGTTGTTAGTCATGATTTGCTTGTGGGGTGGTTCTGGAGAAGTACCTCGAGTTGAGTTGGTGTTCTAACCGGGGGCTTAGGGGAAAGACTCACTAAGATTTATATCTCACCCCGTCATGGGCTCAATCTTTTCAGGTCCCTAGTGTGGAGAACCCGAAGCTCGAGGTTGAAGGATCTGGAGCTTAGGTGGCCCGATAGTTTCTTTTAATTCAAGACTCATGTGTATAAACTCGTAGGGTTGACCTGGTATGTTTATGAAAAGTGTTTTGTGAAAATGGTATCCTGCTTTCCTATCCCATATATGTGTTGTCTGGGGATTTATTATATGCTTCCGCATGTGCAATAAAAATGAAGGGTCGACGACGAGTCCTGGGACGTCGCTTTCTATCGACCAAGGAAGGGGTTGTTGCGTGCCCGGGGTTCAGGGCGTGACACATATGTTAGGTCTTGTACACATCATAGCATACATTAAGCTTCCAACAGCACTAGCATAAGGAACATGTTGGATTTGTTCATTATCTTGTGAAGTCTTTGGATACATTCTATGGCTCAATCATTCACCTTTTGCAATAGAAGTATTTATGGGTTTACAATCTTGCATATGAAATCTTTCAAGAACTTTACTTATATTCATTTCTTGCCAAAGAGACAATGATCTCTTCAAACAATCTCTTGAAATCTTAACTCCAAGAATGTATACAGCTTCACCCATGTCTTTTGTCACGCCCCGAACTTCGAGCACGCACACATCCCTTGGTGGTCAATTACAATGCGATGTCCCAGAATGCGTCACTGACCCTTTCTTTTAATTGCACATGCGAAAGCGTATAATAAAATCCCCAAACAACACAAATATGAGATAGAAAAGCAGGATACAATTTTCACCAAAATACTTTTCATAAACTAACTAGTTTATACACAGAAGTTAACTCTAAGGTCTATATACAGGAGATCTATCTCCAAAAAAAACTATTGAGCCATCCATGCTCCTGACTCTTCCGCCTCAAGCTCCGGGTTCTTCAAACTAGGGACCTGAAAAGATAAGCCCACGACGGGGTGAGACAATGTCTCAGCAAGTTCACCCCCTAAACCCCAATTAGTACACCAACTTAACTCGAGGTATCTCTCCAGAACCACCCCATAAACAAAGCAACGATTAATAGCCAACAAATCGATCCGCATGCAACCTTACCCGGTATGCCATACCCTGCATGTTAAATCTCAGCACAATACACGCAATACACATGGTCATTAGATGATGCAGCTCATCAATCACATACGAGTCGCATCACAAACGACCTCACCTGACCATTACCACACCCCGCACGTTATCAATTCGTGCGTGTGTGCCAAAAACAATGTACTCAACTCATGCATAGAAGGAACTAATGATGCCATGATTCTCATATGCTCTTGCACTTTAGTGCGTCATCTATCATGCATCAATCAATCACACAGGTCCCGATTATAAGGTAAAATCATTATGACACATCACATACCATGCCACACAATTTTACCCCATAATAAGGCCCAACCATCTCAACACTCATGTGTGTTCCACCTATTTATGACCTCTCGGCCATGGCCAACTTTCCAATCAACGATCATCCAACTCCCACCGAGCTATCGATAAAAATCGGGCTTCGTTTCACCCCATCAGGCACGGCAACGTCTAGAACTTCCGCCTAGACGGTATCCCAAAAAAAGACATCGGTCCAGAATCTATTGCGACCGGCTTCTGACTCCCCTCAGGTATCGCCCCTAAACTCCCGTTGGGTGACGGTTTCCACTTAATGATCAGGCAAGCATACCACTATAACTCACTTTTTTCATAAAAGCGGTCCACTTCCGATGTCCCTCAGACAACCTATTTTTCCCTTTTTGTGCAAACCATTCGATTCATGCAAATGCCCATGCACTTATACATCCATTCACTTCATAGGATTATAACACATCAATTTATACAACTTTTCACAATCTGGATGAACAATGCACGTGATACTCTGTGAACAGTACTGCGTGAATTGTGCACATGAACAATAACTTGTGAATAGTGTCGCGTGAATGTGAATTTCCAGAATTAAATAAATAATAAATTAAATTCACAAATTAAGCAAAACATTCATTAAATCAAACAATCAATCAATTAAAGCTAAACATACTTAATTAAGCACATAAGCCATATTAAGCAAATAAAGCAAGATTAAGCTAAACTAATCTAAACCATTCATCTAACCACCTCTCTTAGAGCTAATACAACTTAATTAAATCTCTTAAACTAGAATTAACTCTAACTAAACCAACCCTAAGCAAGTTTAAGCACTAATCGAAGGATTAGAAGCTAAACTCACCCGTTAAGCGAGCTGGAGACACGGAAGGGGCGGCGATGACGAAGGCTACGCTCGGGAACCTTAACCACAGCGATCCAAGGCGATCCCGGGGCTGAAACAGCAGCAACAAACCCTACTTCCTGAAAGGGCTAGTAACAACACCTAGAGGGGGGTAAATAGGTGTGAACAAAAAATTTCGTAAGGTTTTGTAGAAGCAATTTGCTTTTAGAAAATGACAGACTTTAAATGAGTTCAGACTTTAGCAATTAGATAAAACTACGAACAAAATAAAAGAGTTTAGGGAAGAGAATAAGAACACAGAGTTTATAGTGGTTCGGCTTAGATCAAGCCTACGTCCACTCTACCACGCTGATAGCCCACTGGCTGGATTCCACTAAGAGACAAAAGAGATTTTACAGCTTGGTGATCTTAACTTCATAATGAAGAGTCTACTTCTCTTTCACGAAGTCACACTATAAGATTCTCTCTCTTTTGAGTACAAATTTGAACTCAGTAAATGAAATAGCAAGGAACTAGGAAGCTTCAGACTTTGAAATTTTTCTTTCACACCCTATTGAATAACTAGAGACATCTCCTTTAAATACTCTTTCAAGCCTTCTCGACCGTTAGCACTTTCCAAAGGAATTCTTCCAATCAACCCGTTGGACAGAATCAATCAAGGAGATCTCGAGTTGTTTGATGATTGTGATGAAAGCCCGTCAATCCTATTCGCCCATACAATCATGATCTTGATTTCCATAAGTAGATACTTTCCAAGTTTACTTGCCTTCCAAAAGATTTGAATATCAAAATTGATTCCAATAAAGATAGCCAATCATGTAGGTGCTATATCCAACCAGAAAGCAATCCAAAAACCATACGAACTGAACCCTTTAAGAAATAAAGATAATCTTGCGTTTGGAAAAGTCTTCATTCTTTAGAAGCGTTCAGTTTGGAATCTGTCAATGTGAGTAGACTTTGAACCTAAAGTCTGGCGGTCTTCAGGCTTTGACACTAAAGTATGGAATTCTTCATAATAGACTTTGGAAAGGTTTTGTCAACTTCAAAACATTAAAGGAGTTTTCTCCAACAATCTCCCCATTTTTATGGTGACAAAATTTTCCTGCAGATTTAAGAACTTTTGACCTGCAAACAACTCTTAAGTAGTACATGATATCTTATAAAAATAAGTTGATTAGGATATAGATAGCATCGATTCTGCAACCACAAAAAACATGTTAAACTTGACAAGATAAGACAAATATCAAGACTTAAACAACTATCCATCCATAATCACCACATCATCACCACAAAAGTAAGTTGTTGCATCAACATCAAACGGAATAAAAGTAGAAGTTCAACAAAGTCATAAAAAATCAAACAAGTTAAATCTGCACATTCTCCCCCTTTTTGTTAGCACCTAAAAGTGGAGAAAGATAAAAAAAATTCAATGAAATCAGGTGTGTTTGGGAATTCAAACGAGTTGGAAATCCCCCATAGACTAAACTATCTCCTCCAGCTTTCTCACTGTCTCCTTCAGCTTCTCAACATCTTCACCCTTGGCAATTTTTTGAACTTGCTGTTGTTAGGCTTGAACTTGAAGGTTAAGAGTCTGCACCTGCTCATGGAGAGAATCTGAAGTAGATTTCAATGCAGATTGGAGGTTCTTTATCTCATACTCCATACCATAATGATGTGCTTTTAACTCCAAAAGGAGCTCCATTATCCTTGGATAATCACCGGTTGGTTCGGTTTGTGCGCTAACTCCAGCCAAATTAATTCCAGGAGTGTTGAGATTCGAGGGAACATCAACACGTTGATCACCATGACTTGGAGAAGATTCCTCAATGTCAGCTTCTTGAAAATGGGAGGCATAAACATCCTCTGGATCAGCAGGAGATTTACTAACATCATCACTTGTAAAAAGAGGAGAAGAAGAAGTACCTATTTTCTCACGAACTCCCCCTGTTTCTGTGGCTACAAGTGGAGGAAGGAATTTTTCTTCTTGTTCCTTCTCAATTTCAGCGCCAAAGTGATGTTCTCTTTCAATTCGAGCTCCTACAGGTCCACTCCTTGTCTTCTCGGAATCCTTAGATAAGGATATTGCCAAAGTTGGTTCAAAGGAGTCATCCTGACCTTCTTCCTTCTTCTCTGGCTTCTTTTTCTTCTTTTCCTTCTCTTCTCTAATATGTTTCTCCTCTTTCTCTTTCTTCTCTGTCCTGTTGCTGCTCAAAACTTACAAAACTCTGAAGATTCTTCAAGGCAAATGCAGAAAGAGTAAGATCATCTTCATCCTCTTCATCCTACAAGATAAGAGATCTTCTTTTCTTGGCCGGTTCAAGCATAAGCTCCTTGCCTTTCCTTTTCCGTGCAATAGAATGTTTGAGGTAGACAGTCTGGAATAAGTAATGCCGCCTTCAGGAAGTCTGTCCCTAACAAGAGAACTAGTCGCATGACCAACAGAGACATTTATTGGTTGGAAACTACCTCTTTCCACACAATAACATCGGCCAACATGTCAACATCCACCACGTAATCTTTCTCCCTCACAGTAAATCGAAATCTATTCGCGCCAAGAAAAAACAAGTTCAAATAGAACTAAGTAGTTAACTCAGGATGAGCAATAGAAGTTTCAGTGAAAAAATTTTCAAGTTGAAGGAGAGTTAGCTTCTCCCTCAAATTCACCTTTATCGAATCCAAGAAATCAAAGTCAACCAATTAAGGGTTCATCACCCCTATTTTCAGCAATTTGGAGTAAGCATTTATGTGATCTTTAGAACAAAACAAACTCATTCCATCACCACGCACTTCAGCAGCAATGCCCATTTTCGGCTGAAAATTCGAGTACATTCTCTCATCATCATCCTTGCTCTCTGGCTAATTGAAAGAACTAAAACGGGGATGAACTAAAAAGTTATGAATCGCTCTATCTGCCTCTCCTTCAGACGTTATTCCTAATCTTTCCATCGTTCGCAAGAACAGTGTCTCATTCTTGTATCCTCTCTCTTGCAAAAATTCATCAATAAAAGTCATAGCAGTACCACCCTTCTTCAACTGATTGTAAAGCTTATAAATTGTTAGAGAAATCTTCTTAAGGTGTTTTGAAGTAGACAAAACATTTCCATCGGTCTAGTCTAAAGACTTGCAGACTCTTTTGACAAAATCTAAAGACCTCTAGACTCAAGATTCAAAGTCTACTCTCATGGACAATTTCCAGACCGACGAAGTTAAAGTTCTATTCAAATAAATTCAAGTATGGTTTTGATTTGTATGGTTAAGGAATATCTCACGACTGGAATTAGCACTTCAAGATCTTTTATTCGTATTCGAGTAATCTAGGTCCTCTAGATTCGGGAATTATACTTTAAAGGTTCTACTTATGGAAACCGAGATCCTGATTGTATGGGCGAGCAGGATTGATGGGCTATCGTCATTTTCCTTTAAGAGCTCGAGATCTCTCTAATTGATTCTGTCCAATGGGTTGATTGGAAGAACTTCTTTGGAAGGTGCCAACGGTATTGAAGGCATGAAGAAGTATATAAGGGAGACGTTCAAGTTGTTCAAGAGTGCCCGAAAGAAAATTTTCAAACTTTAAATCTCTTTGTTCTTTTGCGATCTTATTATTCGAGCTATACTTGTAATCAAAAGAGAGATTGAATTTTGGTGAGACCTTGAGGAAGTGTAGTAGAGTCTCTACACTGTGGAATCAAGGACGTGAGACTGTAAATTCTCTTTTGATTCTTAGTGAAATCCAGCTAGTGGGCTGTCCGTGCTGGAGAGTGGATGTAGGCTTGGTCTAAGCCGAACCACTATAAACTTGGAGTCTTGATTCTCTATCCCTAATCCTTTTACTTTACATTGCATCTTCATACGTCTATTATTGTTTTCAATCTCTTCGTCTATCAATCGTTAAAAATTAATCTATTCTGTTACGATTTATAAAAATCATCTTGATCACCTATTCACCCCCCCTCTAGGTGCTCATACTAGTTTTATCAATTGGTATCAGAGCTTGTGTACTAATTTATTTGAAGTGTTTTTTACTTCTGAGTTAAAGATCTATGACTAGTATGTTGCCTACAGGGTTGGTTGAAGGTCAAAGCAACACCAAACCTCCTTACTTTGATGGAAAAGACTACAGCATATGGAAAAACAAGATGAAAGCATTCCTAAGATCGAAAGATCCCTTGGAATGGGAAGTGGTAGAAAAATGAATCATTCCTACTGCTGCATCAGTATCAGAGAGAGGAAAAGAAGCTATTGTTCCTATCGAGATGACTCAAGAAGAAATAACCAATAGACAAGCTCTTGATGCTAAAGCTATTTATTCTTTATATTGTGCTTTATCTCCTACTGAGTATAACAGAATATCCTCTTGTGAAACAACAAAAGAAATTTGGGATAGGCTGCACATTACCTATAAAGGAACTGATCGTGTGAAAGAGACAAGTATCAATATTCTTTTGGGACAATATGAAGTTTTCAAGATGAGATCGGGAGAATCAATAACTGATATGTTTAGCCGTTTTACTGAAATTGTAAATGGTCTAGAATATGAGGGACACCTAATCTCAGGACAAATGAAGGTCAACAAACTGCTACGTGGACTCTCTAAGGATTGGAATTATATAAAGACTTCGATAAGGGAAACACAAATGATTGCACCACTTTCTGTAGACGAATTGATTGGAACACTTCAGTCTTATGAAGTGGAGCACACCAACGATGAAGAAGATTCTAAAGGTAAGAAGTCTATTACTTTAAAGTCTAACGACTATTCCGATGTGACAGACTCCGAAGAAGATCTAGATGATGAAGAACTGGCACTCATGATAAAGAGGTTCAGAAAGCTGAACAAAAAGGGAAGAAAATTCAATTGGAAAAAACAAAGCTCTCAAAGATTTCAGAACAAATCAACTGAGGAAGATGATTCCAACAAAGAAGTGACTTGCTTCCAATGCAAGAAAAAGTGACACATCAGACCCAACTGTCCTTTATTAAAGAAAATGAAAGGAAATGCTGAGAAATACAGAAAGGCTCTCAAAGCATAAACATGTAGTGATACTGAATGTAAAGAAAGTGATGATGATTATGCCAACATCTGTTTAATGGCAAAATCTAACTCAAACTCAGACCTCGAGATAGATATAGACTCAGACTCAGACAGTGAGTTTGAGGTAAGTAATCTAAAAATTCCTGCTAAAGTCTCGAAATATATTGATGAACTATGTCTTAGCCTCAAAACCTCTCTTAAGAGGATCTCTGAATTAAAAAGGGAGAATTCTACATTGAAACAACAGGAAAAAACTTTACCATTTTAAAAGAAAACTCATACTCTCTTTCAAAAGAAAATACCTATTTAAAAAATGATATTTCAAACATCTCAAAAAGGTTTTCAAATGGATCTGAAAAGTTGGATAAGATTCTTTCGATACAAAGACCCTACTTTGACAAATTAGGTCTTGGTATGACTCCTGAAACTATTCCATTAATTGATTTTCCAAAGGTAAAGGAAAGAATCAAACAAAGACCTACAAAAGTTGTTTATAAAAATCATTTTCAGAAAGTCTTTGTAAAACCTGTTGGCCGAAATGCTCTCAAATGTTCAAAGTGTCAAAGCTCAAAACATTTTGAGAAGGAATGCCCTATGGTTTGGAAACCTGTTAAAAAGGATTGGGCAAAGACTGTTTATTGCACTAACTCAACCGGACCCAAGATGATATGGGTACCAAAGAAAGCTTGAATTTTCTCTTAATTGCAGGTCACTATCAAAAGGAAGATCAAATGGTATTTGGATAGTGGCTGCTCAAGACATATGACAGGAGATTCAAGTTGCTTTATAAAACTTGTCCAAATAGATGGAGGGAAAGTTTCTTTTGGTGGTAACAGCAAAGGAAGGATTATTGGTCACGGTACAGTAAAAATTAGAAGTCTAACAATTAATAATGTCTCATTGGTGAAAGGATTGAATTACAATCTACTCAACATAAGCTAATTGTGCGATACTGGATTCAAGATCAACTTCCAGGAAGGAACGTGTTCAGGAATTAGTAAAGACTTCTCTTAATCTTTTACTGGACGTAGACATGGGAATATCTATCTTCTGGATGTGAATCAAGAAAGATCACAATGCTTAATATCAATACAAGATGAAGCTAATCTATGGCATCGAAAGCTTGGCCATATCAACATGAAGCAAATTGCCAAAATCTCTTCCAAGAAGCTTGTTCGAGGATTGCCTAATCTCAATTACCAAAAGTCTGACTTATGCACACCATGCGTATTGGGAAAACAGGTTAGAAATTCCTTTAAACCAATAAATCAAGTTTCCACTAATCGTGTACTACAACTCTGCATATGGATCTCTTTGGACCAACTAGAACTCAAAGCATTTGTGGAAAAAGGTTTTGCCTAGTAATAGTGGATGATTTTTCACGATTTACTTGGGTTTACTTTCTTGCAAGTAAGTTTGAGACTTTTTCTCATTTTTCAAAATTTGCTAAGAAAGTGCAGAATGAAAAAGGTTATACTATTTCAAGTATTTGTACAGACCATGGAGGTGAGTTTAAAAATCAAGACTTTGCTAAATTTTGTGATGAATCTGGTTTTCAGCATAAATTATCCTCTCCATATACACCAGAACAGAATGAGGCTGTGGAAAGGAAGAATAGATCTTTACAAGAAATGACAATAACTCTTTTAATTGAAAGTAATATTTCTTCATGTTTTTAGGCTGAAGCTATTTCTAGAACCTATTATATTATTAACAGAGTATTTTTATGGACAATTCTTGAGAAAACTCCTTATGAAATTTTTAAAGGAAAGAAACCAATTGTTTCATATTTTCAAGTATTTGGTTGCAAATGCTTTATCTTGAAAAATGCAAATGATCGAGTTGGTAAGTTTGAAGAAAAATCGGATGAAGGATTCTTTCTTAGGTACTCAACTTCAAGCAAAGCTTATAGAGTATTCAACAAGAAGACGATTGTGGAAGAATCAATGAACGTCAAATTTCAAGACTTTTCACAAACTCAACCGATTCAGACTGAAGAATCAGAACCTGCTCTAGACTCCACAAGGTCTACCTCCCCTGAAACAATTCAAATTTCAGAAGAAGAACAACTAATTGATGTGTTGAAGGATCAACCCAAGAAAAAGATCAACAACCTGTCAGATTGTCTAGTAACTGGAAGCATAAGTCTAGTCATCTTGAAGAACTCATTATTGGTGACGTTAATGAGGGGATTCGCACAAGATCCAAAAGGCGAGAAGAGTCTAGTGCTGTGGCGCTTATTTCTGAAATAGAACCCAAAAATATAGAAGAAGTCTTAGCTGACGAAAGTTGGATTGAAGCAATGCAAGAAGAACTCAGACAATTCAGCATTAACGATGTTTGAGAATTAACTCATAAACCAAAAGGTAGGTCTATTATTAGAGCTAAATGGGTTTTCAGGAACAAAGTTGATGAAAAAGGAAAAGTGACAAGAAACAAAGCAAGACTCGTGGCTAAGGGATATATGCAAGAAGAACAGATAGACTATGACGAGACTTACGCTCATGTAGCATGGTTAGAAGCAATTAGATTATTACTTGCTTTTGCGTGCTATAAGAATTTCAGGTTATTCCAAATGTATGTCAAAAGCGCATTCCTAAATGGATTTATTCAAGAAGAAGTCTATGTGGAACAACCTCATGGATTTGAAGATCCAAAGAAACCAACTTTGTGTTCAGACTGAAAAAGGCTCTATATGGATTAAAACAAGCTCCTCGAGCTTGGTATGAAAGGTTAAGTAACTTTTTAATTCAAAGTGATTTCATTAAAGGAAAAATACTACATTATTTATTAAAAGGGAAGGTAAAAAGCTTTTTACTCGTCCAAATTTATGTTGATGATATTATATTTGGATCATCTAATGAGATTTTGTGCAAGAAATTTTCTAAGTCTATGCAGGATGAATTCGAGATGAGCATGATGGGCGAACTATCTTTCTTTCTTGGTTTACAAGTGAAACAACTGAAAGAAGAAATTTTTATTCATTAAGAAAAATATGCAAAAGAACTTGTTAAAAAGTTCGGACTGGAAAATTGCAAAAAGACTGACATACCAATGTCAAATTCTTCGAAGCTAGACAAAGATGAAGGAGGAAAGAAAGTCGACCAAAAACTAAACATGAATATCATTGGTTCACTTCTTTATCTTACCGCATCTAGACCTAACATTTTGTTTAGTGTTTGCATTTGTGCTAGGTTTCAATCAGATCCTAAAGAATCTCATCTAAGTGCTAGAAAACGTATCATCAAATATGTTGCAACAACTGCTAAGCTTGGTCTATGGTATTCCAAGGAATGAGACTTTACTCTTCTTGGATATTCAAATGCAAATCTTGCAGGTTGCAGAGTTGATAGAAAGAGCACATCTGGCACTTGTCAATTGCTTGGTAACAGGGCAGTATCTTGGTTTTCAAGGAAGCAAAGTATCGTAGCACTATCAATAGAAGAAGCAGAGTATGTAGCTCTTGGAATCTGTTGTTCTCAAATACTTTGGATAAAACAACAACTACGAGACTTTGGTATTGAAGACTCATGCATCGAGATCAAATGCGACAACACAAGTGCAATTAATCTCACAAAGAACCCAATTCTTCATTTAAGAGCAAAGCATATAGAGATTCGACATCATTTTATTAGAGATCATGTTCAAAATGGAGAAGTCTTGATACAGTTTATTGACTCAAAGAATCAACTGGTAGACATATTCACAAAGCCGCTTGAGAAAAGCTCATCTGAGTCTATTCGTTCAAGACTCAACATCTTATCTCTTGAAGACTGATGAAGCTCAAACTCAGGAACTAAATCTAAAAAGGATCAAACTCAAAAAGTTCAGACTCAGAAGACCAAAGGTTAGGACTGTAAGTTATTTCGGTTATAGTGTTTTAATCTTTTAAACTGATATCTCGAAAAGGTAAGACCGCATGTTAATCTCTAATTGATATTAAAAAGGCAGTTATCTTTTTGAAGAAGATGGTTATCAATTTTTAAAATGGCTGTTATTTTTGAAAATGCATTTTTATTTTTCCTTTCCGTGACGTTTCAAATACCCCGTATCGATTGTTTTAAATACTGTTCTTCTTCCTCTTTATTTTTACCCAAAAACCCTAGAGCACAGATCTTCACTCTCTGAAATTTTCTCTCGAGTTTAACCCTTAAAGTTCTCACCTTTCTCGCGATTCGAGTGTGAAAATCCTCTCAAAGACTATGACAATGTCGCATCAAAGAAAGTCATCGAGAATAGCAAGCAGGGGACCACAAGTTTTGCGTGAGGGGCCTTCGCACTTCTATCTAACCGAAGAAGGAGACTCTCCAAGACGATAGAAGCGTCAACATTCTCAACCGCGCAATTCCTCACCTGCTAGATCACATGATCGTGACCATCAACAAGCAGAGGAAGACATCATCGAGGACGTAGAACCCGTAAGATCTCTTAAGCCCGCATTCACTTACAGGCTTTACTCTGTTCTGAAAGAAAGGGGTTCTGCAATGTCATTTATCGATGAGTTTCTAAAAGAAAAAGGGTATAAGAATCAGATTCACTTCTTAAGTGTGATGGAACGTTCGGGAGTTGTTCATGTTGGAATAGTGGAAAAGGCTTTCGCTAATTTTCCTAGTGATCCACGTTTTGGAAGTGTGAATCAGCCTGAAGGGAAAGACGACGATGAAAAAATGTTTGTGCACTTTAAGCCAAGACTGGGTGTGGCTGCAAAAATTCGAGGAAAGAGGGAAGAATTATTTCGTTATGAGGAACATAAAAAGGTTTATTCCAAGTTGCTGAAGCGTGGGGTCATGAACCCAAGAACTGTGGACTTCGATTTCTTTGACCTGTTAAACATCAATCTGAGAGAGAAGTTTGAAAGACTTCAACTTGATCGATTTTGTACTAAGATAGACACTGCTCATTCTGAACTGACCGCATATTTCTATTTGAATCTTAGTTTTCTTAATGCGAATAGATTTTCATTCAGTGTTAGAGATAAGGAGTATGTGGTTGACATGGATATTCTTGCTGATGTAATTGGTGTGGAAAGAGGGGCTTTCCAATCTATATATGTGTCTGTTAGTCATGTGACCTTGGAGCTTGCTAAAGATAGAATTGCGAAAGGGCGACTCTCTTATCTGAGGATGAGTGCATCCAACATACTGCTCCATAAGATTGTGATTAACTGTCTCAGACCCAAGTCAACATCAAAAACAGATGTCTTAAACTTTGAAGCAAAATTGATGTACGCCATCAAAATTGATCATAAGTTGTCCTTGCCTCACACTATAATGTTTCACATGTATAGGTCCATGGCAAAGGATAAGGGCAAACTTCCTTACTCTGCTCTTATCTCTCGTTTATTCAAACACCTTAATATTCAGCCTCCAAAGATTCTGTGTGTGAGAACCATTGATCAAATGGTAATAGGGCTGAAAATGATAACAAAGATGCGTCTAAAGGAACTAAGCAAGACGTTAGAGCGATTTAAGGAGAAAACCCCTGTCAATTCTAGACAAGACTCTGCTACTGTGAAGAGAAAAGGCAAATAACCCATGACTACTCCAACCAAAAGAAGGAGAGCGATCATCTTACAAGATGAAGATGATGAGGAAGACATTGCTATCTCCGCTTTTCCCTCACGGTGTCTTGTACCTGAGTCGGAAGAACGAGAACATCAAGTCGGAGGAGAGACTGATAAAGGGAATAAGGAGAAGGAATCAATGAGGGAAGAAGATGACACAGAAAGAGCAAAAACGCAGAAGCAGACAAGAGAACAAACTGCAGAAGAAGGTCATGGAGATTATTCTCCAACATAAAAGGAGGATCAAGAATGTCATGACATTGAAGAAGCAGCTGAGCAAGAAGAATACTTTTCTCCACCCGAAGGCACTGAAACAGGGGGAGATGTTCCTAGAGAATGTATTCCTCTTCTAACTTTTACAAGTGCTAGTGTCAATCGTTCTCCTGCTGATGCAAAGGATGTATATGCCTCACAATTTCCTGAAGAAGACTCTGAGGCATCATCTCCAAATGTGGATCCTCGTGCTGATGTTCGATCATTTGGCTTTACTCCACAATCTGAACATGCTGAAGCAAGCACACAGACTGATAAATCTGGAGACTTTGGAAGGTTTCTTGAACTTCTTATGGAGCTTAAAGGCCAGGTCTATGCATTGGGATGCGAATTTCAGACTTTGCAGAATGCGAATCATGCCATCTTCGTCACTTTGCAAGATCAAATTCGAGATATTAATCTTCAGATTCAAGCAACTGCAAAAGGAACGGCTCTAGCACAACTGCAGGAGGATATGAAGAAGCTGGAAGACACTATCAAGTCAATGGGAGATTTTCAGCTCATTCGCATTCCTAGATGTGGCACCCCCAAACCCGCGAAGGTCGCCACAGAATACTAAATGCTCTACCTATTGCAATACTGGTTACTTGTCTTTGAAGAAGGGGAGTTGTAAAGAAGGGCCGAGGTTCAAGGTCATTTTTTTTTTAAAGGAGTTGAACGCAGCTCATAGCGAAAATTAGAGGCGAGTCTCTCCATCCCTCCACTCTCTTAGCGATAATACAATGCACACCGACTACGCATTGAAAGAAAAACATAAAGCCGAACCACTTTCATTTACATTTTTTAGGATGGACATCTTGGGTCGGTATAACCAAAAAGGAAACCAAGACTTTTCACTATGCTTGGTTACATCTCAAAAGAGATCATCGACCCCCTATATCAAACGTGTAAACCTTCCATCTATAAGTGTCGGCTATCTCCAAAAAGTTGTAACTCCCTCTCCTCTCGCGGGCCGTCACACCCATCCTGGTGTGTCGGGCGGTGGCGGCGGCAACATCCCCATCATCACCTCGTCCCGGCGGATGTGGACGGACAGGAACTCCTGGATGACGGGGCCCCCAACCAGGCCCACATCATACATCACTAGCACCCGCACTCGCAAAAACACCAACCCAGGGATGGTGACGCAAACATGCTCCATGCATTCGACCTCCACATCCGAGGGAAGGCCGTAAAAAGTACCACGCGAAACTGGAGGGAGAGGCATCTCTCTAATCTGAAATGTTAGTCCCCAAAGGGGTGAGTACAACCACTCAGCAAGTAAAAGATCCATTACACTACTCAATGCATGAAACAGAGAATTCATGGCAACATATAACGTATATAGTTCATACATATCAATCCTATCTCACCTTTCGGTCATGCATGATACATCGAAACAGCCATGTATAAGTCATCATATCATGTGCACATATCATCATGCATACATGTCACTAAACCATGTGCACATATCATCATGCATGCATGTCACTATACCATGTGCACATATCATCATGCATGCTTATCACTTTACCATGTGCACATATCATCATGCATACATGTCACTATACCATGTGCACATATCACCACATTATGCATGATTCAATTTCAACTCATGTTTTTCAAATTGAATCGCCACATTTCTCTTTCTCGGGACCAGTAATTGCATCCCACATTTCTATCGCTCGCACCCAACCTAGCATCATGAGGAACCTCCGGCACACACCTCCGGGCATTCGGCACACACCTCCGGGCATCCGGCTCACACCTCCGGGCAACCCGACACTCCCAGGGCATTGTCGGCTCACACCTCCGACGGTCATCCATATTCTCATACATCTCCTTTCCAATTTCACATTTGAAATTTACGATGTAATTGATTTAAATTACTCTTTTGAAATCGTGCAATATGCATTGGGAAAATGTCCTTTAATGCAATGGTTTAGATGAAATCTTTCTTTGAGATCATGAAAAATTCATCATTTATGAAAGCGATCACACCATGGCATGAATAATAATCCAAAGTATCATGATTTACATAGCAATTCATGCGCATCACAGCATAGCATAGGCCATGCATTCCAATATCGTCAATTCCAAAATACACAGATTGCACAGTTTATCATCAATTCCAAAAATGTACAGATTGCACAGTTTTCAAAATACAATCGATTAAATAAGCAAATGACCTTCAAAAATCATGAAATTTAACCATGTTGTAGTTAAGACATAGATAAAGATATTTCATGCAGGACACTTCTCCAAAAGAAATTTGTACAGAATAGTATTAGCCATACACTCCAACATCATCAAGTCCGAAATACACAGATTGCACAGTTTTCAAATCACAGTCGATTAAATAGGCAAATAACCTTCAAAAATCATGAAATTTAACTATGTTGTATTTAAGACATAGATAAAGATATTTAATGCAGAAAATTTCTCCAAAAGAAATTTGTACAGAATAGTATAGGCCATGCATGTCAACATTTTCAAGTCCGAGATAGGCAAATCGCACTATTTTCAAAACACAGTCAATTTAACATGCAAATGACCTTCAAAAATCATAAAATTTAGGTATGTTGTATTCCAGACATAGATGAAGATGTCTCATGAATAACATTTCTCCAAAAGAAATTTGTACAGAATAGTATAGGCCATGCATGTCAACATTTTCAAGTCCGAGATAGGCAGATCACACTATTTTCAAAACACAGTCGATTTAACATGCAAATGACCTTCAAAAATCATGAACTTTAATTATGTTGTAGTAAAGACATAGATGAATATGTCTCATGCAGAACATTTCTCCAAAAGAAATTTTTACAGAATAGTATAGGCCATGCATGTCAACATTTTCAAGTCCGAGATAGGCAGATCGCACTATTTTCAAAACACAGTCGATTTAACATGCAAATGAACTTAAAAATCATGAAATTTAAGTATGTTGTAGTCAAGACATATATAAAGATGTCTGATGAAGAACATTTCTCCAAAAGAAATTTGTACAGAATAGTATAGGCCATGCATGTCAACATTTTCAAGTCTGAGATAGGCAGATCGCACTATTTTCAAAACACAGTCGATTTAACATGCAAATGACCTTCAAAACTCATTAAATTTAAGTATGTTGTAGTCAAGACATAGATGAAGATTTCTGATGAAGAACATTTCTCCAAAAGAAATTTTACAGAATAGTATAGGCCATGCATGTCAACATTTTCAAGTCCGAGATAGGCAGATCGCACTATTTTCAAAACACAGTCGATTTAACATGCAAATGACCTTAAAAAATCATGAAATTTAAGTATGTTGTAGTCAAGACATAGATAAAGATGTCTGATAAAGAACATTTCTCCAAAAGAAATTTTTACAGAATAGTATAGGCCATGCATATCAACATTTTCAAGTCCGAGATAGGCAGATCGCACTATTTTCAAAACACAGTCGATTTAACATGCAAATGACCTTCAAAAATCATGAAATTTAAGTATGTTGTATTCAATACATAGATGAAGATGTCTAATGAAGAACATTTCTCCAAAAGAAATTTTTACAGAATAGTATAGGCCATGCATGTCAACATTTTCAAGTCCGAGATAGGCAGATCGTACTATATTCAAAACACAGTCAATTTAACATGCAAATGACCTTCAAAAATCACGAAATTTAAGTATGTTGTACTTTGAGATGTTGTCTACAACTTTTATGAAGGAGTCGAAGTCAAAATCTGTGGCACCCCCAAACCCGATAGGGTCGCCACAGATGCTAAGCGCCTAAAATCTAAGGCAAAAACATATTATTTGACATTAGTAAAAAGGAATTGTAATTTAGGCCGAGGTTTAGGCGTAATTTTTTTTTTTAAAAGGCTTTAGGGATTTGCGCAGCTCGCAGCGAAAATAAGAGGCGAGTCTCACCATCTCTCCGTTTCCTTAACGACAGCACAATGCACACCAACTATTTTGATTGAAAGAAAACACAAGGCCGAACCACTTTTATTTACGAAGGGTTTTTCACGGGTCGGTACATCAAAAGGTAGGCCAAGACTCTTCCATATGCTCGGCCTTCAACCCCAAAAAGGAACACACGACCCACTAAAAACAGCGTGTATAGACCTCCCCTCGGATCACTAGTGTCGGCCATAACCCAAAAAGTTGCCAACTCCTACTCCTCACGCGCGGGCCATCACACCCATCCTGGTGCGTCAGGCGATGGGGCTGGCAGCATCCCCATCATCACTCCATCGCGGCGAATGTGGATAGACACATACTCCTGAATGACCGGGCCCCCAGAAAGACCCACATCATAAGTCACGATCGCGCGAACCCGTATGAACGTCAAACCAGGTACGGTGGGACAATTGATCTCCAACAACTCGACCTCCACATCAGAAGGAAGGCCGTAAAATACTCCCCGCGTGACGGTAGGGAGTGGCATCGTGCTAATATGAAATGTTGGTCCCCGAAGGGGTGAGTACAACCACTTAGCAGGTAAAGGAATCCAATCACCACTCAATGCATTTAAACAATACGAACAATTACATTATACATGTCATTTATACATTCTAGCGTACTTACCTCGAAGCCATGTATATTCCATCATACACCATCATCAAAATCATAATACGTACATATCATAGACTACGAATGATCATCATCATCATACCATATCATCCATACATGTCATCATGTCATCATGTCATCATTTCATTTTATCATAGGTGATTATCATCATATCAGGTCACATATGCATGTCATCATGTCATTATATCATAGGTGATTATCATCATATCATATCACATATGCATGTCATCATGCCATATCACCCATGCATGTCATCATCATATCTTATATTCATGCCATCATGTCATCATGTCATCATATCATAGGTGATTATCATCATATCAGGTCACATATGCATGTCATCATGCCATAGGTAATCATCATCATGTCATGTCACATATGCATGAATTAATTTCCACTTTAGTTCTCAATTGATCATCACATCACTCTTTCTTGGGATCATCCATCCCATACTTTACACTCGCGCCCTATCCAGGCGTTGCGAGAAGAACCTCCGGCATTCAGCCATTCATGGCCACCGGGCATCCGGCACCCCCACATCCCGGGCATCTCGCACCCCAACTGGCATCACAAGGCATCCCCTCGGGCAAAGACCTCCGAGGCTTCCGGCACCCAACCATTCCGGGCATCCTGATACTCCCAAGGCCATCCGGTCATGTATCTCTATACATTCCGGGCATCATCAACCTCCACAAACAGCTTCCTCATTTATCATTGTTCATGTTTGCCAATTTAGGTCTTAATTTACCATGCACATGATGTAATGGTAAAACAAAATCACCTTCGTTCTTATACATGCATCATCAATCATTAACATACGGGCAGTAAAATGCAATCACTCATAGTAATTTGATCCTTATTGAATATATGCCACTCAAAACAATTTACTTACCAAATTCATTTAGAATTTATTTAAATTCCAACTTATCCTATTTTGCAATTATTTAAATTAAATAATCACACAAATCCCAAATTCATGCAATTAAAGCATATGATAATTTAATACAATAAACTAGTGATTTTCTACAGAAAAACACATAGCCAATCAATTTCTACACAAAAGGTAACATTACTAAAATTACCGCATGAAATTCTCGGACAAAGGCAGAATGTGCATTTTTCTAAGTAATTCAATTAAAATGCCCAACCGACCTTCGAAAATTATTAAATTTTACCAGGTTATAGTTAAGACACTAAATTAGATTTTTCATGAAAGAATTTAGGCCAAATTCGTTTTAAATAAATTTCTGTAGTCACACGAATCTACAGGTAAGATTACCGAAACGTCCAGGGTCCTCTGTCCGAAATATTGAGGTTTAACCTACCTATCCTTCTTCGTTTTCTCTGAAATTTGGATATGTTTTACTTCTAAGGATCCCCTACAACTTTCATGAAGGAACTTAAGCCAAAATTCCAAATAATAACCTCCATATGGGTCCATGAAGTCTCGGGTGTCCCGTACCGCGTCTCCAGATTTTTCATCTTCAAGATCAGGTCGACTTCCTAAGCTATACTTGTTCATTTTGCTTCAAATTTGATTATGTTGATCTTTAAGGTGTTCTATACAAGTTTCATGAAGGAGTCGAAGAGAGATTGTTGGTAAAAACCAACATGCAGCCACAAATCTACCACAAGGTCAGCAAAGTAGATCCAGATCTAGAGCCTCCGTAGGATGGGGTTTTTACCCCTTAAATATTCATCATTTTGCACGCAATTTTAGTATGTTGTAGTTCAAGGTGTTGGCTACAACTTTCATGAAGAGATCCAAGTCAAAATCGAACTCCAAACATGCATGCAAGCTCCCACAAGATTCTGACTGCAGTGATTCATGCGAAAACAGCAAGGTTCATCAAGAAACGACCCACTCTAGCTTCGGTTCCTAGCTTCTAAACATCCAAGAATTCAATCATCCATACAAAACACACATGCAAGAGTGGTAATGGACCCTAAACTTGCCTTAAACACAAAAGAAATGGCGGACGAACGGCGGCCTCCTTCTCTCTCTCGCAACTCTCTCTCTCTTTCTCCTCTCTTGGGCGACACACACAATCTCTCTCTCTCCCAACCGGTCACCCTTTCCCTTAAACTTCCCCTAAAGGCAATCATGAGATTGCCTCCCCCAAGGCCCAATGCATGGCAAGCCCTCTTGCCACTTGGCAAGGCTCGTGCAATGGGCTTGGGCTTGGGCCTCTTGGGCCTCTTGGGAGAAGTGGGCCGGCCATATCTCCCCCCCCCCCTTGGGTCGACGGCAGCCCCTCCTTGTGGGCCTTAATGGGCCGGCCACTTGGCCCATTAGGATCCACCCTTGGGCCTAAGGCCCAATCAAATTTTCTCCCCCTTTTTTTTTTAACTATCTTTTTAGGGACTTAATTACTAAATTTCACATAATCAAAATCCTATAATATTATATCTATGAGAACTTAATCTATAAAATGCATGGCCAAGCATAGACTATTCTCATTAATTTACCCTATAATCCAATTTCATAATTTAAATTAAAAACACAAGCACAAAACACAAAGCCTTACGAGAAAACTAAAGGCTAAAACACAACCCATAGGTAAATTCATTACCTATTTAAGAGCTTTAGGACACCTTAGGGCTTGCCCCTAATTTCAGGGATGCCACAAAATCGAACTCGAAACACGCATGCAAGCCTCTACAAGTTTCTGGGTCGGGCGGTATACACGAAAACAGCAAGCTATCTAAAAAACAAAACACACTAGCTTCGTTTTCTCACTCCTAATTGCCCAAAACTTCAACACCATTCCAAACACACATGCAAGAGACACATGCAAGAGTAGAAAATGGATCCTAACTTGCCTCTAAGATCAAGTGAACGACGGCACACAGACGGCACACGGGCGGGCGAACGGACGGCGACGAGCGGACGAACGGCGAGCGGCTCCTTCTTCCTCCTCTCTCGGTTTCCCTTTCTCTCTCGCAACTCTCTCTCTCTCTCTCTCTCTTTGGCTTGGACGAAGCCCTCTCTCTCTTTCTTACCTTAACCAGCCACTATCTCTCTTAATTTTCTTCCCCTTAATCATTTGCTATGATTACTAAATGCATGGCAACCATTTGGCAGCTAGGAGGGAACACATGGTCTTCTTCATGCAAGATGGGCCTCCATCTTCGGCTGGGCTTGAGGCCAGCCATGGGCCGATGGCAGCTCCCCCCCTTGGCTTCGTGGGCCGATCAAGAAAGGGGGGTGGGGCAATGGGCTGGTTTGGGTTTTCAAATGTCCAGCCCATTCCATCCTATTAATTTATCTAACCTTAATTTTAAAATCTCTTAATTGGAAATATAATTTACCAAAACTTTGTGACCTATCTAGATACATTCCAATCCATAATCCACATGGCCAAAAATAGAATTTTCCTTATCAAATAATTGTTCACCAAAAGCTTGGCCAAAAATCTTAGTGCAAGACATGAGTTTGAGCACCCCTAAAGATTGGCAAGGAATCCTAGGATACCACACTAGAGTATCTTGATTTTAACTTTCTCACCTTTTTTATGTTGACAAAAAGGGGGAGAAGTTGCAGATTTTAACTCTTGGACAAATTTCAATTTTTGATTTTTGATGTTTTTGTTTGACTTTATCTTTTGTTTGGATTTTGGACTGACTTGAACTTTGGATTGCTTATTATTGCAGTACTTTAAGCTTTGTTATTGATTTCGATAAAGATAACTGATAATTGTCTTTACAGAACTAATTTGTTTTATGTAGATGCAGATCCGTCATCCTAACTTATTATGGGATATCTTTGTTAGCTTAAATGTTGTATTGTAGGACGAAAGTATCCAAATCTGCAGGAAAGTTTTGTCACCATCAAAAAGGGGGAGATTGTTACAGAAATCTTCTTAAGATGTTTTGAAGTCGACAAAACGTTTCCATCAATCTAGTCTGAAGACTTGCAGACTCTTTTGACAAAGTCTGAAGACCTCCAGACTCAAGATTCAAAGCCTACTCTCATGGACAGTTTCTAGACCGACGAAGTTAAAGTTCTATTCGGATAAATTCAAGTATGGTTTTGATTCGTATGGTTAAGGAATATCTCACGACTGGAATTAGCACTTCAAAATCTTTTATTCGTATTCGAGTAATCTAGATCCTTTAGATCCACGAATTATACTTGGAAGGTTCTACTTATGGAAACTGAGATCCTGATTGTATGGGCGAGCAAGATTGATGGGCTATCATCATTTTCCTTTAAGAGCTCAAGATCTCTCTAATTGATTCTATCCAACGGGTTGATTGGAAGAACTTCTTTGGAAGGTGCCAACAGTATTGAAGGCATGAAGAAGTATATAAGGGAGACGTTCAAGTTGTTCAAGAGTGCCCGAAAGAAAAATTTCAAAGTCTGAATCTCTTTGTTCTTTTGCGATCTTATTCTTTGAGCTATACTTGTAATCAAAAAAGAGTGAATTTTGGTGAGACATTGAGGAAGTGTAGTAGAGTCTCTACACTATGGAATCGAGGACGTGAGATTGTAAATTCTCTTTTGATTCTTAGTGAAATCTATCCAGTGGGCTATCCGTGCGGGAGAGTGGACGTAGACTTGGTATAAGCTGAACCACTATAAACTTGGAGTCTTGATTCTATATCCCTAATCCTTTTACTTTACATTGCATCTTTATACATCTATTATTGTTTTCAATCTCTTAGTCTATTAATCATTAAAAATTAATCTATTATGTTACGATTTATAAAAATCATCTTGATCACCTATTCACCCCCCTCTAGGTGTTCGTACTAGTTCTATCATAAATAACCTAGGGTTTCATGTTTCTGAGAGGTTCAACATTTTCCTCGATTTCCTCTTCCACTGGTTGGCACGGAGGATTCTAAGTAGAACGCTGTGGAAGGTGTTGTTGTGGAGAATCTTCTTCCTCGGTCAGATCAAAATGTGTAGGACCCTCAGGCATATTCTGTGGTCCCCTACTTGAGATGCGAGACGACTTCCTTTGGAAAGACATCTTTATAGTCTTAGAGGATTTCCCGAACACGTTCGAGTGAAAAAGATGAAACTTGTAGAGCAAACTTGAGAGTAAAAATGAGAGTATAAGGAGTCTGTATTCTAGGGTTTAAGAGGATGTAGAAAAAGACTCGACGGTATATAAAGTAAGTAAAACGTGGTTAGTCGAACCGTTATAAGGAAAAAAGAAAACTGCATTTTTCAAAAATAAAAACTGCCAAAAATTCAAAAATTCAAAAAGATAACTTCAAAAAATAAAATAGGCAAGCAATGATTCAAATATCAACATACCTGTTCGAAATTTTCATGCTAAAATTAATTTACCTGCATTGAAGAGATATTAACTTATAGAAGTAATTTATGGACATTCTAAGTCTGACCAACTTCAGACTTTAACTGGTATGAGATAAAATATTCAGTCTGGTACGAATAAACTCAAATAGATTTTTCTCCAGAGGCTTTGTAAATATGTCTGCCAACTGATTCTTCGAGTCAATGAACTAAATCATAATCTCCCCATTTTGGACATGATCTCTTATGAAATAGTATCGAATCTCTATATGCTTTGCCATTGAATGAAGAATTGGGTTCTCCATGAGATTAATAGCATTGGTGTTGTCACATCTGATCTCAGTGCACGATTCTTCAATTTCAAAGTCTCTTAGCTGTTGTCTTATCCACAAAATTTGAGAACAACAGCTCCCAAGAGCCACATACTCTACTTCTGTTATTGATAGAGCTACAGTACTCTACTTCCTTGAAAACCAAGACACTAGCATGCTGCCTAGCAATTGACAAGTACCGGAAGTTCTCTTTCTAACGACTTTACAACTTGCGAAATCTGTGTCTGAATATCCAAGAAGAGTAAAGTCTCATTCTTTGGGATACCACAGACCTAGCTTTGGAGTAGTCGCAACATATTTGATGATGTGTTTTGCAGCACTTAAATGAGATTCTTTGGGATCTTATTGGAATCTAGCACAAATGCAGATGCAGTAAGGTAAAAAAGAGAACCGATTATGCTTCTATAAAACTTCCGGTCTACTCTCTTTCCTCCTTCACCTTTGTCCATCTTCGAAGAACTTGACATTGGTGTCTCTGTCTTTTTGCAATTCTCCAATCCGAATTTCTTGATGAGATCTTTTGCGTATTTTTCTTGGTGAACAAAAATACCTTTATTCGATTGTCTTACTTGCAATCCTAGAAAGAAAGTTAACTCACCCATCATACTAATATCGAATTCATCCTACATACATCTAGAAAATTTCTTGCATAGATTTTCATTAGGAGATCCAAAGATAATATCATCAACATAAATTTGAACTAGCAAAAAGTCTTTACCCTCTCTTTTTATGAACAAAGTAGTATCTACCTTTCCCTTAACAAAACCATTTTGGGTTAAGAATTTACTTAAACTTTCATACCAAACTCGAGGTGCTTGCTTCAATCCATACAAGGCCTTTTTCAGTCTGTGGACTGAGTCTGGCTTTCTTGGATCTTCAAATCTAGGTGGTTGTTCCACATAGACTTCTTCTTGGATAAATCTATTGAGGAAGGCACTTTTTACATCTATCTGGAATAACCTGAAATTTTTATAGCAAGCAAAAGCAAGTAATAATCTAATTGCTTCTAACCTCGCTACTAGTACATAGGTCTCGTCATAGTCTATCCATTCTTCTTATGTATATCCTTTGACCACGAGTCTTGCTTTATTCCTTGTCACTTTTCCTTTTTCGTCCATCTTGTTCCTGAAAACCCATTTTGTTTTGATAATAGACTTACCTTTAGGTTTAGGAATTAACTCCCAAACATCGTTGATGCTGAACTTTCTGAGCTCCTCTTGCATAGCTTCGATCCAGCTTTTATTAGTCAGAGCTTCTTCTACACTTTTGGGTTCTATCTCAGAAACAAGTGCTAGTGCACTAGACTCTTCTCGCCTTTTGGATCTGGTGTGAATTCCTTCATCAATGTTGCCAATGATGAGTTCTGTAGGATGACTTGACTTATGCTTTCAGTTGCTGGTCAGTCTGAGAGTCTGTTGATCCTCTGCTTCGATTGAATCTCCTAGATTTGCTTGTTGCTGATCTCTAGAAGTCTAAACCTCTTCAAGGAAAGTAGACTTTGTAAAGTCTAGAACATGTTTAGACTCTTCAAGTTGAGTCTGGTCTGGTTAAGTCTACACATAATCCTAAAACTTGATGTTCACAGATTCTTCCATGGATTGAGTCTTCTTCTTGAAGACCCTCTATGCTTTGCTTGAAGTAAAGTAGCCAAGGAAGATTCCTTCATCTGATTTTTCTTCAAACTTCCTAGTTCGATCATTTACATTTTTCAAAACATAACACTTATAGCCAAACACATGAAAGTAAGAAACATTTGGCTTCTTCCCTTTACTTCATAAGGAGTTTTCTCTAGAATAGGCCTTAAGAACACTCTGTTGATGATGTAGCAAGCTATAAAAACTGCTTCAGCCCAAAATCGAGAGGAAATGTTGCTCTCAATTAAGAGGGTTCTAGCCATCTCCTGCAAGGATATGATCTTCCTTTCTATGACCCCATTTTGTTCTGGAGTGTAAGGAGAAGAAAAAACATGCTGGAAACCAAATTCATCACAGAATCTCGCAAAGTCTTGATTTTCGAACTCACCTCCATGGTCTGTTCGTATGCTCAAAATAGAATATCCTTTTTCATTCTGAACCTTCTTGGCAAACTTTGAGAAGTGAGAGAAGGCTTCAGACTTATTTGCCAGAAAGTAAACCCAAGTAAAGCGAGAGTAATCATCCACGATTACTAGGCAGTACTTCTTTCCACCAATACTTTGAGTTCTAGTTGGTCTAAAGAGGTCCATATGCAGAAGCTGCAAAACTCGATTGGTAGAAATTTGATTTACAGGTTTAAAGGAACTTCTAACATGTTTTCCCAAAACACATGGAGTGCATAATTCAGACTTTTGATAAGTTAGGTCGGGGAGACGACGAACAAGCTTCTTGGAAGAAATCTTAGCAATTTGCTTCATGTTAACATAACCAAGCTTTCTATGCCAAAGATTTGCTTCATCCATAAGGTAAATATTCACATGCCTTCGTCTAGTGAAACTTTAAGAGTAGTCTTTACTCGTTCCCGAACAGATGCCTTCTTGGAAATTTATTTTGAATCCAATATCGCAAAGTTAACTTATGCTGAGTAGATTGTAATTCAAACCTTCCACTAAGGAGACATTTTTGATAGTCAGGCTTCCAATCTTCACGATTCCACATCCAACAATCCTTCCTTTGTTGTTTCCATAAAAAAAAAACTTTTCCACCATTCACTTGAATAAGTTTTATGAAGCAACTCGAATCTCCTGTCATGTGTCTCGAACAGCCACTATCCAAATACCATTTGATCTTTTTCTAATAGTGACTTGTGTTCAAACGAAGAACTCAAGCTTTCTTTGGTACCCATATTCTCTTGGGTCCATGAGAGTTAGTATTGAAAATAGTCTTTGCCAAATCTCTCTTAACAGGTCTCCAAACCTTGGAACATTCCTTCTCGAACATTCTGAGCTGTTATATTTTGAACATTTGAGAGCACTTCGGCCAACAGGTTTTACAAAAACCTTTTGAAAATGATTTTTGTAAAACTCCCTTGTAGGTCTTTGTTTGATTCTTTCTTTAACTTTGGGAAAATCAATTAAAGGAATAGTTTCTGAAGTCATACCCAAACCAGATTTGTTAAAATAAGGTCTTTGTATAGAAATAATTTTCTCCAACTTCTCAGATCCTTTTGAAAATCTTTTTTTGATATTTGAAATATTTTCCTTCAAAATGCATTTTCCTTCGAAAGAGAATCAGAATTTTCTTTCAAATCAACAAAACTTTTATCCAGATTTTCAAACTTTTCTTTCCAAGAAGTTTCATGTTGCTTCAGTTTAAAATTCTCCCTTTTTAGTTCGGAAATCCTTTAAGAGATGTTTTGAGACTGAGACCGAGTTCATCTATATACTTCGAGACTTTAACATGAATTTTTAAATTGCTAACCTCAACTTCTTTGTCTAAGTCTGAATCGGAATCTGTTTCAAAGTCTGAGTCTGATTCTAAATTGGCCATCAAATATATGTTGGCATATTCTTCATCACTTTCCTCGCATTCGATATCACTCCATGTTTCTGCTTTGAGAGCCTTTTTGTGTTTCTCAGTTCTTCCTTTCTTTTTCTTCAACAGAGGACAGTTAGGTCTGATATGGTCATTTTTCTTGCATTTGAAGCATATCACATCTTTGTTGATTTCATTGTCCTCAGTTGGTTTCTTCTGGAATTTTTGAGTGCTCTGCTTCTTCCAGTTGAATCTTCTTCCCTTTCTATTCAACTTCCTGAACTTCTTAATCATGAGTGCTAGCTCTTCATTGTCCATGTCATCTTCCGAATCTGTATCATCAGAATCATCGTTAGATTTTAAAGCAATTGACTTCTTACCTTTAGGATCTTCTTCCTCATTGATCTGCTCCACTTCATATAATTGAAGTGTGCCTACTAGTTCATCTACTAAAAGAGGCATGATCCTCTGGGTTTCTCTAATTGACGTCTTCACATGATTCCAGTCTTTAGAGAGTCCACACAACAGTTTATTAACCTTCATTAGTCCTAAGTTGGTTGTCCTTGATATGCCAATCCATCCACGATTTCAGTGAAACGACTGAACATGTTAGTGATGGATTCTCCAGGCTTCATCTTGAAGGCTTCATATTGTCTGAGTATAATATTGATTTGTGTTTCTTTTACTCAATCAGTCCCTTCATAGGTAACATGCAATCTATCCCAAACTTCTTTAGCTATTTCACAAGAATAAATTCAGTTATACTCAATGAGAGATAAAGCATGATATAAAAAGTAGATGGCTTTAGCATCGAAAGCTTGTCTCGTGGTTATTTCTGCTTGTGTCAATTCGCTAGCATCTACAGCTTCCTTTCCGCTTTCTAAGGTTGATATAGCTTTGGGATTGATCCCTTTTTCTACCACATCCCATTCCAGGGGATCTTTGGATCTCAAGAATGCATTCATCTTATTTTTCCACACATTGTACTCCTTCTCAGCAAAGTAAGGAGGTCTGGTGTTGCTTTGGCCTTCAACCAAACTTGGAGCCAAAGTACTAGCCATAGATCTTTAGTTTTAGAATTAAAACACTTCAAATAAAATAAGCACACAAGCTCTAATACCAATTGAAAGGGCTAATAACAACACCTAGAGGGGGGTGAATAGGTGTGAACAAAAATTTTCGTAAGGTTTAGTAGAAGTAATTTGCTTTTAGAAAATGACAAACTTTAAATTAGTCAGACTTTAGCAATTAGATAAAACTATGAACAAAATAAAAGAGTTTAGGGAAGAGAATAAGAACACAGAGTTTATAATGGTTCGGCTTAGATCAAGCATATGTCCACTCTCCCACACTGACAGCCCATTGCCTGGATTCCACTAAGAGACAAAAGAGATTTTACAGCTTGGTGATCTCAACTTCACAATGAAGAGTCTGCTTCTCTTTCACGAAGTCACACTATAAGATTCTCTCTTTTTTTAGTACAAATTTGAGCTCAGTAAATGAAATAACAAAGAACTAGGAAGCTTCAGACTTTGAAAATTTTCTTTCACACCCTCTTGAATAACTAGAGACATCTCCTTTAAATACTCTTTCATGCCTTCTCGACCGTTGGCAATTTCCAAAGGAATTCTTCCAATCAACCCATTGGATAGAATCAATTAAGGAAATCTTGAGTCGTTTGATGATTGTGATGAAAGCCCGTCAATCCTGTTCGCCCATACAATCAGGATCTTGGTTTCCATAAGTAGATACTTTCCAAGTTTACTTGCCTTCCAAAAGATTTGAATATCAAAATTGATTCCAATAAAGATAGCCAATCATGTGGGTGCTATATCCAACCAGAAAGCCATCCAAAAACCATACGAACCGAACCCTTGAAGAAATAAAGATAATCTTGCGTCTTGAAAAGTCTTCATTCTTCAGAAACGTTCAGTCTGGAATCTATCAGTATGGGTAGACTTTGAACCTAAAGTCCGGCGGTCTTCAGACTTTGACACTAAAGTCTGGAATTCTAGAATAAACTTTGGAAAATTTTTGTCAACTTCAAAATATTAAAGGAGTTTTCTCCAAAACTTCCCAATGCAACTCTAGAAAACTAGATTGCCGGAGGAGAAACGGAGTTAGGCGGGTTGATCAGAGCTCCGACGAGGGGTTGGCCGACGACCGGCGGCACCTGGGGGTAAAGAGGGACTTGCTGGTGGCTAGGATGGGTAGAGGTAGGGTCAAAATGGGAGGAAAATTGCTGCAAAGGCGAAACAGGCAGACCAAGCAGGCTGCCAGGTGGTCCGGCGAGCGTTGCCTTCCGGCTGGCCGGCGGATCAACCAGCAGCTCTAACCGGTGAACGGCCAAGTCCTCCCGTATGGTCTGGGCCTCTTAGACACAGTGGTGGGTGGCACGAGGGCTGATTCTCACGGGAATGCAACAATTAACTCAGGTTTATGAAGGAAGGTCAGCTGGAATAGAAGCAGGAAGAAAGGAAAACAGGGGAGAGAAGGGCTACGAATTTGCTTCAGCTGAAGGAGGGAGAGAGAGGGATGTGAGGGCTAGTTTCTCTAGTTATCTCAAGCTCTCAAAAGGCTTCAACCATGGATAAAGTGAAGCCAAGGAGAGAGAAGAAGAGGGCTACTGAAGAGGGGCCACCACTTGGCCTCCAAAGTCTTCATTCTATCCATTTTCACTCATCACGCATGCCCCCCACCACTCACCCATCAACCTCAGCCATTTCTCTCTCTCAAAGCTTCCTCAACACACCACCCAAGTGGTCCAAATGTTCCCTCCCCCATGGCCTACGAATTTTGCAACATTTCCCTTCAATTCCATTCAATTCCTTTCCCAATCAAACCCAAATGGAGACCATAAATTCAACCAATGTGTCCACACTTGCATTCACATTTTTACTCATCAATGGAACCCACTTGACGATTAAAGATGCGACCAAAAACAGTCCCTTGAATTTCCCGGTCCAAAATAACCTAACTTTGATTTTTCGCCGAAAATCTCGATTTGCAAAAAAATCTTCAAAGGATGAGTCGACGTTCCTAAAATGAATCTTGACATGACAAAACTTTCAATTTCTGAAATCGGGTTCAATTTCGCGATTAATTTCAACCGAGCGCAATTTTAGCGTGACCTAGCCTATTGGTAGCTTTTAAGAATTTTTAATGCAATTGACCCGTGGTCAATTATTTTCAAGCCACAATGTACATCTTCGACTCATTGGTGATAGGGCTCATAAGAACACCTAGAGGGGGGTGAATAGGTGTTAAAGAAGTTTTTGCAAGACTTAACTACTTAATTCGTCTTTTGAGAATAATAGACTGAAGATGTAAAAGATTGTAAACAGTTATATAAGACTACGAATTAAAGTAAAGAGTTTAGGGAAAGAGCATTGAAACACAAAGTTTATAGTGGTTTGGCTTAAACCAAGCCTACGTCCACTCTCCTGCACTAACAACCCACTGGCTAGATTTCACTAAGAACCAAAAGAGATTTTACAATATCACATCATCGATTCCACAGTGTAGAGACTCTACTACACTTCCTCAAGGTCTCACAAGTATTTAATCACTCTTTTGAGTACAACTTAAGCTCAACGATTAAATCAGCAAAGAACTAGAAGTTTCAAACTTTGGAATTTTTCTTTCACTCACACTCTCAAATAACTTGAGCGTCTTCCTTATATACTCCTCCATGCCATTATAACCGTTGGCACCTTCCAAATGAGTTCTTCCAATCTACCCGTTGGATAGAATCAATTAGGGAGATCTCGAGTTATTTAAGGAATGTGATGATAGCCCGCCAATCCTGCTCGCACATACAATCAAGATCTAGGTTTCCATACATAGAACCTTCCAAGTATAATTCGCCAATCAACAGATCTAATTATCCGAATTGATTTCGATAAGAATAATTGATCACAAGATGCTATCTCCAGCCGTGAGATCTTCTTCAACCGTACGAACCAAATCCTTAAAGATATACTCGCATCTGGACAAGTCTTCTTCATCGAATAAATCTTTTCTTCGTCGGTCTGGAAGCTATCAGTGAGGGTAGACTTTAAATCTTGAGTCTGAAGGTCCTCAAACTTTGACGATAGAGTCTGCAAGTCTTCAGACTAGACTGATGGAAACGTTTTGTCAAATTCAAAACAAATAAGGAAGTTTTCTCTAACAATCTCCCCATTTTTTATGGTGACAAAATTTTCCCGCAGATTTGAACACTTTTGTCCTGCAAAACAATTCTTAAGCAAAACAAGATATCTCATCAAAGATAAGTAGATTAGGATATAGATAGCAACAATTCTGTAATCACAGAAAACATGTTAGTCCTGCAAAACAACTATGCTTTCCATAATCATCATGGCCTAAGTTACTGCAAGTATCAAAAGATCAAATCAAACAGTCCAAATCACAACCAAACAAAAGATAAATCCAAAAATCAAATCAAATCTGCATGAAACTTCTCCCCATTTTTGTCGACAGCAAAAAATGGAGAACAAATAAAAAGAGTTGTTTGAAAATAGAGAGAATCAAAGCTGTTTAGGAAGGCGAACAAGCTGGAATTCTCCCATGGAACTCACTGTCTTCTCAAGCTTCCCAATGGTCTCCTTCAATTGCTGGAAATCTTCACCCTTCACATGATCTTGCACTTGAGTCTTCGGGGTGTTTAACTGATCTTGCAAAGACACTGAAATGGCCATGAAAGCATTCTTGAGATCCTGCATCTCATACCCCATAGCATATTGATGTTTCCTTACATCCAATAGAATCTCTAGCAATCTCGAAAAGTCTGTTGTTTGTGTTGTTGCAGTACTAGGTCCAGCCAAGTCGATTCCAGGAGTTTTGAGAATGGAGGGATCTTCAGTAGATTGTCCACCATGACTATGAATGGATGCTTCTGGATAATGAGAGGCATACACATCCTCTGGATCTGCTGCAAAACGACTCACATCACTAGTAAAGATAGGTGAAGAAATACCTTGTTGTCCAACAGCTTCCCCTGTTTGGTTGCCTTCAGGTGGAGTAGGAAAGATTTCTTCTTGTTCAACTTCAACTTCAGAGTGATGAGCGCCAGCAGTTCCAGTTCCTGCCATATCAGATTCACTAGACAAGAAGACAGCCAAGGTTGGCTCAAAAGAGTCTTCTTGACCCTAGTCTCTCTCTTCTTCTCTATCTTCTTCTTCATCTTCTCTTCTTTCTTCCTCTGTCTCTTCTCTCTCTTTTTCTCCTTCTTATGGCTCTTCTCTTATCTCTTGAAAATTGACAAAACTCTTCAAGTTTCTTAAGGCTAAAAGAGTCATTTCATCCTCATCATCTTCATCTTGCAAGATGAGAGTTCTCTTCCTCTTTACTATAGCATCCATGGGCTCCTTACCTTTCCTTTTGGCTACAGCAGAGTCTTGTTTTGCTTTGACGGGAGACTTCTCTTTCATGCGCTCTAACACCTTGTTAAGCTCTTTCAAACGCATCTTTGTGACAATTTTAAATCCAATCACCATTGGAGAAATGTTTGTCAAACATAATGGTGCAGGGATGTGAATTTTAAAATGTCTAAAAAGGCGCGTGATAAGAGTAGAATAAGGGAGTTGTCGCTTATCTTTCACCATTATCCTATACATGTGAAACATGATGGTGTGAGGCAGAGAGAATTTGTAGCCAATATGGATGGCATGCATCAATTTTACTTCAGACCGAGACACATCAGTCTTGGATGTCGACTTTGAACGGATGCAGTTGATCACGATTTTGTGCAGCAAGATGTTGGAGGCATTCATCCTAGAGTAGGATATCTTGCCTTCAGCATCCCTATCTTTCACCAATGACAGAGTAGCGTGAGCAACAGATACACTAATTAGTTGGAAACACGCTCTTTCCACCCCAATTAGGTCAGCCAAAGTGTCTATATCCACTAAAAACTCCTTATCCCTCACTGTGAAAGAGAAACTGTTTACATCCAAGAAAGATAAGTTCGAATAAAAGTAAGATGTGAGTTCTAGATAAGTAGCAGTAGATTCGGAACAAAAGCGCTCCAATTGCAGAAGAGCAAACTTCTCGCGCAGATTTACTTTCACCGAATCAAGAAAACCAAAATCAACACTCCTAGGGTTCATAACCCCTCTCTTCATTAGATTCAAATAAACCCTCTTGTGATTCTTTGATCTGAATATACTTGATCCATTACTAACAACATTTGCAGCAACTCCTGTTCTAGGCTGAAAATGGGTAAACATACGGTCGTCGTCATCCTATCCTTGTGGTTGATTAGCAGTACCAAAGCGCGGGTCACTAGGAAAATTAGCAAAGGCTTTTTCAGTCGATCCCTTTTCTATGATACCCATCTTCTCCATATCACGCAGAAATAGAGTTTCATTATTGTAGCCTCTCTCTCTCTCTCTCTCTCTCTCAGGTATTCATCGATCAAAGACATAGTAGTTCCTCCTCTTTTCAAACTAAAATAAAGCTTGAAAACAACCTTAGGAGTTAACGTTCTTACAAGTTCAACTTCTTCAAAAATTTCTTCTTCTGGTTGAGTCGGTGGAGGAGATTGACGCTGCTGAGAAGGTTGTTGCTGACTTGGTCACTGTGGTGGAGAATAATCTTCTTCCTTGATCAAATCGAAATGTGTAGGACCCTCAAGCATGTGTCGTGGTCCCCTACTTGCGATTCTCGAAGACTTTCTTAAGACATTGTCATTTCAAGGAGAAATTTACAAACTTGCTTGAAAAGGTGAAAAGTTTTTGGATTAAACAACAATGAAAGTGAAAGCAAGTGGGAGTTCAATATTTTAGGGTTTGAGAGTGAAAACAAAGAAGACGGATTTCAACAGTATATAAAGCAAGTAAAGCGAAGTAAACGAATCGTCATAAAAGGAAAAATAAAAATACCTTTTCGAAAATGAATAACTTCCCTTTTGAAAATAAATAACTGTCTTTTTCAAAATTGATAACTACCTTTTTGAAAAAGAATAAATGCTACAAATTCAAAAACTTGGAAAGATAATTTCAATCAATTAGCAATTAATAAGTAACCGTACCTTTTCAAGTCTTTAACCAAAAATTAAATTACTAGTACCGAAATAACTTATAGTCATAATTTTTTGTCTTCTTAGTATGAGCACCTTCAGACTTTATCTCTGAGTCTAAGCCCCTTTAGACTTTACTGAATAAAAAATGTGATGTTCAGTCTGGTACGAATAGACTCAAATAGGCTTTTTTCTCCAGTGGCTTTGTAAATATATCCGCCAGTTGATTTTTTGAGTCAATGAACTGGATCATAACTTCTCCATTTTGAACATAATCTCTAATAAAGTGATGTCGAATCTCTATGTGCTTTGCTCTTTGTGAGATTAATTGCACTGATGTTGTCACATTTGATCTTGGTGCATGAATCTCCGATTCCAAAGTCTCTTAGCTGTTGTTTTATCCATAAGATTTGAGAACGGCAACTTCCAAGGGCCACATACTTTGCTTCTACTGTTGAAAGAGCCACAGTACTTTGCTTCCTTGAAAACCATGATACTGTCTTGTTTCCCAGCAATTGACAAGTACCGGATGTACTCTTTCTATCAACTCTGCAACCTGCTAGATCTGCGTCTAAATATCCAAGGAGAGTAAAGTCTCCTTCTTTGGAATACCACAGACCTAACTTTGAGGTAGTTGCAACATATTTGATGATGCGTTTCGCAGCACTTAGATGAGATTATTTGGGATCAGATTCAAATCTAGCACAAATACAAACACTAAACAAAATGTGAGGTCTAAAAGCAGTAAGATAAAGAAGTGAACCAATAATACTCCTGTAGAGCTTCTGGTCAACTTTCTTTCCTCCTTCATCTTTGTCCATCTTCAAAGAACTTGACATTGGTATCTCAGTCTTTTTGCAATTCTCCAATCCGAAGTTTTTAACGAGTTCTTTTGCATATTTTTCTTGGTGAATGAAAATTCCTTCTTTCAATTGTTTCACTTGTAATCCGAGAAAAAATGATAGTTCACCCATCATGCTCATCTCAAATTCATCCTGCATAGACTTAGAGAACTTCCTGCACAAGTTTTCATTAGGTGATCCAAATATAATATCATCAACATAGATTTAAACAAGTAGAAAGTTTTTTACCTTCTCTTTTAATAAACAATGTAGTATCCACTTTTCCTTTGACAAAACCAATTTTGAATTAGAAACTGGTGGTGACTTAACCTGGGTCATACCATGCTCAATGTGCTTGCTTTAATCCATATAGAGCCTTTTCTTGAGGTGCTTGCTTTAATCCAAATAGAGCATTTTTTAGTCCGAGTATGGTCTCTTTTTGATCTTCAAATCCGGGAGGTTGTTCCACATAGACTTCTTCTTGGATAAATCCATTTAGGAATGCACTATTGACGTCCATTTGGAATAATCTGAAATTTTTATAATGGGCAAAAGCAAGTAATAATCTAATTGCTTCTAACCTGGCTACTAGTGTGTAGATTTCATCATAGTCTATCCCTTCTTCTTGCATATATCCTTTGGCCACGAGTCTTGCTTTGTTCCTGACCACTTTTCCTTTTTTGTTCATCTTGTTCCTGAAAACTTATTTAGCTCCAATAATGGATTTACCTTTTGGTTTGGAAATTAATTCCCAAACATCGTTAATGTTAAACTGTCTGAGTTCTTCTTGCATTGCTTCAATCCAGCTTTCGTCAACTAAAGCTTCTTCTATGCTTTTGGGTTCTATTTCATAAATAAGTGCCATGGCACTAGACTCTTCTTGCTTTTTGGATCTAATGTGAATCCCTTCATCAATGTCACCGATGATGAGTTCTTTGGGATGACTAGACTTATGCTTCCAATTATTGGTAGATCTAACAGTTTGTTGATCTTCTGATCTTTAGTTGATTTTTCAAATTCCGTTTGTTGTTGATTTTCAGAGGTCTGAGTTGCTTCAGGGGAGGTAGACTTTGTAAAGTCTGGAGTAGGTTCAAATTCTTCAGGTTGAGTCTGAATCAGTTGATTTTGTAAAGAGTCTTGAAATTTGATATTCATAGATTCTTCCACGGACCATGTCTTCTTGTTGAATACTCTGTAAGCTTTGCTTGATGTTGAGTAGCCAAGGAAAATTCCTTCGTCTAATTTTTCTTCAAACTTACCAGTTTGATCATTTGCATTTTTCAAAACAAAACATTTACAACCCAACACATGAAAATAAGAAATAATTGGCTTCTTTCTTTTGAATAACTCATAGGGAGTTTTCTCCAGAATAGCCTTAAGAATACTCTATTAATAATATAGCAAGCTATAGAAATTGCTTCAGCCCAAAAATGAGAAGAAATATTACTTTCTGTTAAAAGAGTTCTTGCCATTTCTTGCAGAGATCTATTCTTTCTTTCCACAACTCTAGTTTGTTCTAGAGTGTATGGAGAGGAGAAAACATGCTGAAAACCTGATTCATCACAAAATTTTGCAAAGTCTTGATTTTCAAACTCACATCCATGGTATGTCCGTATGCTTGAAATAGCATATCCTTTCTCAATCTAAATTTTCTTGGCAAACTTTGAAAAGTGAGAGAAGCTTTTAGACTTACTTGCTAGAAAGTAAGCCCAAGTAAATCGAGAATAATTATCCACAATTACTAGGCAATATTTCTTTCCACCAATGATTTTAGTTATGGTTGGTCCAAAGAGATCCATATGCAGAAGCTGCAAAACACGATTAGTAGAAACCTGATTTATTGGTTTAAAAGAACTTCTAACTTGTTTTCCCAACACACATGGTGTGCATAAGTCAGATTTTTGAAACTTCAGGTTGGGCAGCCCACAAACAAGGTTCTTCGAAGAGATCTTAGCAATTTGCTTCATTATGACATGGTCAAGATTTCGATGCCAAAGATTTGCTTCATCTTGAATTGAAATTAGACATTGAGATTTTTCTAGTTTTATATCCAGAAGATAGATGTTCTCATATCTTCGTCCAGTAAAAGATTGAGAAAGATCTTTACTAGTTCCCGAACATACTACTTCTTGGAAATTGATTTTGAATCTAGTGTCGCACAGTAGGCTAATGTTGAGTAGATTGTAATTTAGTCCTTCCACCAAGGAGACATTGTTGATTGTAAGACTTCCAATCTTTACAGTTCCACACCCAACAATTCTTCCTTTGCTATTTCCATCAAAAGAGATTTTTCCATCATTCATTTTGAACAAGTCATATGTCTTAAACAGCCACTTTCCAAATACCATTTAACCTTTTTTCTTGATAGTGACCTCGATTTCGCTGTCTCAATCTGAGTCTGATTCTAATTTTGCCATTAGACAAATGTTGGCATAATCTTCATCACTTTCTTCGCATTCAGTATCACTCCATGTTTCTGCTTTGAGAGCCTTCCTGTATTTCTCAGCTTTTCCTTTCTTTTTTTTCAATAGAGGACAGTTAGGTCTGATGTATCCATTTTTCTTACATTCAAAACAAATCACATCTTTATTGGCTTCATCATCCTCAGTTGATTTGTTTTGAAACTTTGAGTGCTTTATTTCTTCCAATTGAATCTTCTTCCATGTTTGTTCAGTTTCATGAACCTCTTTATCATAAGAGCTAACTCTTCATCGTCCATATCATCTTCATAATCTGTAACATCAAAATCATCGTTAGATCTCAAAGCAATTGACTTCTTACCTTTAGGATCTTCCTCCTCGTTGATTTGCTCCACTTCATAGGACTGAAGTGTGCCAACCAGTTCGTCTACAGAAAGCGGCATGATCCTTTGTGTTTCCCTTATTGAAGTTTTTACGTGATTCCAGTCTTTGGAGAGTCCACGCAGCAATTTGTTGACCGTCATTGGTCCTGAGATTGGCTATCCCTGATACTCTAGACCATTTACAATTTTAGTAAAACGATTAAACATATCAGTGATAGATTCTCCTGGCTTCATCTTGAAGGCTTCATACTATCCGAGTAGAATATTAATCCTTATTTCTTTCACTCGATCAGTTCCTTCATAGGTAATGTGTAGCCTATCCCAGATTGTTAGAACTAGAATTAGCATAAGTGTTAGAACAATAGACAGTCTTTTTGGTACCCATACCATCTTGGGTCCAGAAGTGTTAGAACAATAGACAGTCTTAGCCCAGCTCTTTTTAACAGGTCTCCAAACCAAAGGACATTCTTTCTCAAAGTGTTCTAAGCTTTTACACTTGGAACATCTCAGAGCATTTCTACCAACGGGTTTTACAAAAACTTTCGAAATGATTCTTGTAAACAGCTTCTAGCTGGTCTTTGTTTAATTCTTTCTTTTACCTTCGGAAAATCAATCGGTGGAATAGTTTCGAAGTCATACCAAGACCTAACTTGTCAAAATATGGTCTTTGTATCGAAAGAATCTTATCCAGCTTTTCGAACCATTTGAAAATCTCTTTGATATGTTAGTGATATCATTTTTCAAAAGATTATTTTCATTTGAAATACTTTCTGAGTTTTCTTTCACAACAGCAAAATCTTTTTCCCAGTTTTTCAAACTTTTCTTTCATAAGTTTATCCCGTTGTTTCAATGTAGAATTTTCCCTTTTCAATTCGGAGATCCTCTTAAGAGAGGTTTTCGAGACTAAGACAAAGTTCATCAATGTATTTAGAAACTTTAACAGGAATTTTCAAGTTACTAACCTCGAGTTCGCTCGAGTCCGTGTCCGAATCAAGGTTCGAGTCCGAGTCTGATTTTGCCATTAAACAAATATTGGCATAATCATTGTCACTATCTTCACATTCAGTATCACTCCAAGTCTCTACTTTGAGTGCCTTCCCGTTTTCTCGGTCATCCCTTTTCTCTTCTTTAACAGAGGACGGTTAGGTCCGATGTGTCCCTTTTTCTGCATTCAAAGCAAGTTACTTCTTTATTCGTATCATCTTCCTCTCGTTGACTGTTTTGAAACCTTTGAGAGTTTTGTTTCTTCCAATTGAATTTCCTTCCTTTTACTCGTTCAACTTTCAATCTCTTTATCATAAGTGCCGTTCTTCATCATCTAGATCTTCTTCAGAGTCTGTAACATCAGAATAGTCATTAGACTTTAAGGCAATAGATTTCTTACCTTTTGAGTCTTCCTCTTCGTTGGTCTGTTCTACTTCATAGGATTGAAGAGTCCTAACCAATTCATCTACAGAAAGTGGAGCAATCCTCTGTGTCTCTCTTATTGAGGTTTTTATATAATTCCGAGTCTTTTGAGAGTCCTCGAAGAAGTTTGTTGACCTTCATATGTCCTGAGATTAGATGTCCCCGATATTCAAGACCATTCACAATTTCAAAGAAAGCGACTAAACATGTCGGCAATTGATTCTCCCGATCTCATCTTAAAGACTTCATATTGTCCCAAAAGAATGTTGATCCTTGTTTCTTTCACACGATCAGCCCTTCATAGGTAATGTGAAGCCTATCCCATACTTCTTTTTGCTGTATCACAAGAAGATATTCTATTATATTCGAGGGGATAAAGCACAATATAAAGAGTAAATAGCTTTGGCGTCGAGAGTCTGTCTCTTGGTGATTTCGTCTTGAGTCAAAAGAGTAGGAACAAAGGGTTCTTTTCCTCTCTCGAGTCTCGATGCAGGCAGAGGAATGATTCCTTTATCAACCACTTCCCATTCCAAAGGATCTTTCGATCTTAGGAATGCCTTCATCTTATTTTTCCATATGCTGTAATCTTTTCCATCAAAGTATGGAGGTCCGGTATTGCTTTGACCTTCAACCAACCCCAGTAGGCAGCATACTAGCCATAGATCTTTTACTTAGAAGTAAAGACACTTCTTATAAACAAGTACACAAGCTCTGATACCAATTGTTAGAACTAGAATTAGCACCTAGAGGGGGGTGAATAGGTGTTTAAAGCGATTTTAACAATTTAAACCGAATGAGATATAAATAATTTAAAATCAACGATTGCAGCAAATGAAAACAATTAACAATAAAAAGGATTAGGGATAGAGAATCAAGACTCCAGTTTTATAGTGGTTCGGCTTAGATCAAGCCTACGTCCACTCTCCCGCACGGACAGCCCTTCCGCTGGATTTCACTAAGAATCAATAAGAGTGATTACAGTCTCACGCTCTTGAGTCCACAAAGTGTAGATTACTCTACTACACTTCCTCAAGGTCTACAATATGATCTCTTTTGATTACATGTAACGCTCAAAGAATGATATCGCAAAATAGAAAATGAGATTCGAGACTTTGGAATTCTTCTATCCGCACCCTTCAACAACCGGAGCATCTCTCTTATATACTTCTTCATGCCTTCAATACCGTTGGCACCTTCCAAAGAAGTTCTTCCAATCAACCCGTTGGACAGAATCAATTAGAGAGATCTCGAGCTCTTTAAGGTAAGTGTTGATAGCCCATCAATCCCGCTCGCCCATACAATCGGGATCTCGGTTTCCATAAGTAGATCTTTCCAAATATAAGTTGCGAAGTCGTCAAAGAATCTAAACATATTCCATATAAAACTAAGATCGTTTAGTGCTGAATCCAGTAGAAAGATATCCACTAGTCGTTAGAATAAAGATCATATAAGATCGAATAAACGTCGTCCCGGAAACTGTCCATGTGAGTAGACTTTGAAATATAAGTCTTGAGTCTTGCTAGCTTCGTACTTTGATCTTCGACTTTAATCTTCGTACTTTGATCTTCGACTTTGTCAAAAGAGTCTCGTAAGTCTTCGACTAGACTCGATAAAAATGTTTTGTCAACTTCAAAATACTTAAAGAGATTTCATCCAACACAGACTTCAAAATACTTAAAGAGCTTCAGACTTTGGAATTTTTCTTTCACACACACTCTCGAATAACTTGAGCGTCTTCCTTATACACTTCTCCATGCCATTATAACCGTTGGCACCTTCCAAAGGAGTTCTTCCAATCTACCCGTTGGACAGAATCAATTAGAGAGATATCGAGTTATTTAAGGAATGTGATGATAGCCCACCAATCATGCTCGCTCATATAATCAAGATCTAGGTTTCCATAAGTAGAACCTTCTAAGTATACTTCGCCAATCAATAGATCTAATTATCCAAATTGATTTCAATAAGAATAATTGATCACGAGATGTTATCTCCAGCCGTGAGATCTTCTTCAATCGTATGAACCAAATCCTTAAAGATATACTCGCATCTGGACAAGTCTTCTTCATCAGATAAATATTTTCTTCGTCAGTCTGAAAGCTATCGCTGAGGGTAGACTCTAAATCTTGAGTCTTGAGGTCCTCAGACTTTGACGATATAGTCTGCAAGTCTTCAGACTAGACTGATGGAAACATTTTGTCAACTTCAAAACAAATAAGGAAGTTTTCTCCAACAATTGGCAACTCTTGGTTGTCATGAAAATCTCGAGGTATCAAATACAGACACAAGATACATAAATGATAGAAGAATTAGTCTAATGCCGTTTGACGAAAATTTTGCAATCGGGTGGAATCACCCATACACTAATCACATATCTCAGTCAAATTGACTTATCTCTGATCTCTGATCAATTTTGACAGTGCCGTAATGACCTTTGCAGATCAGCACGGTCAAGTAGTCGATTCTTAATCGAATTCTCAAGTATATTGCGTTAAAATCCCTTTATGGCTTCATTAGATAGACTAGTTATCTCGTGAGTGGCCAACTAAAAAAAAAAATGCTATAGGTGCATCAATGAAAAGCCTGACTCATTCACTTGAAAACAGAACCTGAAAATCAAGATATCACATCTTTCATCTCAAAGTTAGACAATAACCAACTCTTGACAATATTAACAAACTCAATATTGCTTTCGGCAATTGGTATATCATCAACATATAATGATATGATCACAAATTGATCTTTGGATCTTTTGATATATACACAATGATCCTCATCAATCATTATAAAATCATATGCCATTATGGCATTTTGAAAATGTATATACCATTGTATCGATGATTGCTTAAGACTTATATCAATCTCAAAAGTCAACATACATTTTGTTCTTGGCCTTTCAAAATTAAACCAACATGTTGTTCTATATATATTTCTTCTTCTAATTCTCCATTGAGAAAAGCAGTCTTTACATCCATTTGATGTAACTCAAGATTCATATTAGCTATTATTGCCAAAATAATGTGAATTGAAGTAAATCTCACTACAAGAGAAAATGTTTCCTCATAATCAATTCCATCATGTTGATTATACCCCTTCGCCACAATACGAGCCTTATATCTTTCTATTGAGTCATCAGCTTTACGCTTTATTTTCAGGACCCACTTATTCTCAATGGCTTTGTATCCTTTTGGAAAGTCAACTAGTTCCCAAACATGGTTTGACTTTATTGACCATATTTCATCTTCCACTGCATGCATCCATTTTTCCTTACTAGGGTAATTTAGAGTCTCATTTATATTTCTTAGCTCATCTTCATCTTATGGAGCAATCATAAAAGTTTCCCCTTCAATGTCAAAACATCGACGGGGAATACTTTTGCGACTTGTTCGCCGTATGGGAGATTGTATAATTTGCACATTATTCTCCATTATACTCCTACTCAAATTAGATAATAACGATATCGTCTCATCAGGTGGTTATAATTAAAAATAAGTTGAATTTAATTCATCACTTCTCATGTTACTCTCACTTGAACGAACTCTACTATGTTCATTATCTTGATCTAAGATTTCAAAAATGGAGTAATTTTCACCTATTTCGCCCTTCTTAGCAAATTCATTCTCTAAGAATGTGACATCCGTCATTCAAATTCAATTATACTCCCACTTTCTTGCTCACCTATAAACACATACCCTTTCGAGTGTCCTGTGTATCTTATGAAAATACTCTTCTTGCCTCTGGGACCCAATTTCCCATACTTGTGAGAGGGCTCATGAGTATAGACAACACAACCCCATGGTTTAAGAAAACTTAAGTCGGGTTTTCTACATGTCCATAACTTATATGGAGTAGAAGTAACTGATTTGAAAGACACACGGTTAAGTATATAGGTAGCAATTAATAAAGTATCACCCCAAAAGATGATAGGTAAATTAGCATGTGCTATCATAGATCTAACCATTTCCAGTATGGTTTTGTTTCTCATTTCTGTAACATCATTCTGTTGAGTAGTATAGGAAATAGACAACTGTCTTTCTATTCCTTTTTCATTCACAAAAATTTTTAAACTCATCAGATAAATATTATTAACCTCGATCGAACCTCAATATTTTTATTTTCTTATCTAATTAATTTTCTACCAAACTTATAAACTTTTTGAAACAACTCAATGTTTCAGATTTATGAGAAATCAAATAGATATGTTCGAATTGAGTGTAATCATCCAAAAAAAGTGATGAAATAAACATCCATATGCCTTCCTCTCACATTCATCGGACCATAGAAGTTAGAATGGATTAATTGCAAAGGAAATTCAGCTCTTTAACATTTTTCCAAATAGTTTCCTTGTCGTTTTCTCTGCTAAGCAATGCTCACATATGGGCAAATCGACTTTTTTAATGTCGCCCAACAAGTCCTCTTTGGCTAACCTATTCATACGTTGTTAACCAATATAACCAAATCTAGTATGCCACACATTCACATCATTATCATATGAATTAGTTTACGTGAAGAGGGAATAACAAACATTGACATTACCATAGTCAACATTCAATACAATAAAACCATCGAGAAAATAACTACAACCATAATAGTTTGTATTCAAATATTAATCCATACCATTATTATAAAAGTTCAAACTAAAACCAAGTTTTATCAACACTAAAACAGACATTAAATTCCGACGAATCTCTAGAGCATATAATACATCATGTATGAGCAAAGTGCATCCATCACGCATGTTTAATTGGCAGGTGCCAATCCTTTTTATTTCAGCTCTAGAGTTGTTTCCTACATAGATCCATTTAGTTCTAGTCGGTAATCATCGGAATTCCACAAATGATTCTTTATCCTTCACTACATGGTATGTTATTCCTGAATCTACAGTCCACAAAGGATTAGATTCAATTAAAAAAGGTTTTAATGTTCTCGTTGTGTGTCAGGTGTACCTGAAATGGCTAGTACGAACACCTAGAATGGGGTGAATAGTGTTAGAACTAGTACGAGCACCTAGAGGGGGGTGAATAGGTGATTAAGATAATTTTATAAAAAGTAACATAATGTATAGACAATTTATTTGATGATGGACTAAGGTATTGAAAACAATAATCAATGTAAGTGAAAGCAATGTAAAGTAAAAGGATTAGGGATAGAGAATCAAGACTCCAGATTTATAGTGGTTCGGCTTAGACCAAGCCTACGTCCACTCTCCCGCACGGAAAGCCCACTCGCTGGATTTCACCAAGAATCAAAAAGAGAATTTACAGTCTCATGCCCTTGATTCCACAGTGTAGAGACTCTACTATACTTCCTCAATGTCTCACCACACTTCAGTCTCTCTTTTGATTACAAGTATAGCTCGAAAGATAAGATCACAAAATAACAAGGAGATTCGGACTTTGGAATTCTTCTATCACACTCTCTTGAACAACTTGAGCGTCTCCCTTAAATACTTCTTCATGCCTTCATTACCGTTGGCACCTTCCAAAGAAGTTCTTCCAATCAACCCGTTGAACGAGAATCAATTTAGTGAGATCTCGAGCTCCTCAAGGAAAATGACGATAGCCCATCAATCCCCGCTCGCCCATACAATCAGGATCTTGGTTTCCATAAGTAGAACCTTCCAAGTATAAATTGCGGATCTAGAGAATCTAGATTATTCGAATACGAATAGAAGATCTTGAAGTGCTAATTCTAGTCGTGAGATATTCCTTAACCGTTGGAGTCAAAACCATACTAGATAGAATCAGAATAAAAGTTTTAACTTTGTCGGTCTTGAAACTATCCATGAGAGTAGACTTTGAAACTTGAGTCTGGAGGTCTTCAGACTTTGCCAGTAGAGTCTGCAAGTTTTCAGACTAGACTGATGGAAATGTTTTGTCGACTTCAAAATACCTTAAGACGATTTTTCTAACAATCTCCCCCTTTTTTATGGTGACAAAACTTTCCTGCAGATTTGGATACTATTGCCCTGCAATACAACATTTAAGCTAGCAATGATATCTCATAAAAGATTAGAATAAAGATAATGAAATTTGTTCTCGTATACGTATCCGCATCCACGTAAAACAAAGTTAGTCCTCATGTATATTTAACAACTAACTTTATCTAACTTAATAGCTTAAAATATTGCAATAATAAGCAAGTAAATCAAAGCTTAAAACCAACCAAGGATAAAGTCAATCACAACCACATCAAAATATTAAATCCAAAGTATGTTCAAAAGTTGAAAGTTGGGAATAAAAATCTGCAAAAACTTCTCCCCCTTTTTGTCAACATAAAAAGGTGAAAAAGTCAGGGTACTTGAGGAATGCGAACAAGCTGAAAATCTCCCATTGACTTGACAGTTTCCTCCAGCTTCTTCAAATCCTCCTGCAGTTGTGCGAGAGTTGTGCCTTTGGCAGTGGCCTGAATCTGAAGTTGAATATTTTGAATTTGCTCTTGCAAGGAGATGGACATGGCATGATTCTCATTATGCAGTGTCTGGAATTCGCATCCTAAAGCATAGACCTAGCCTTTGAGCTCCAAAAGAATTTCAAGTAGTCTTCCAAAATCTCATGAATGTTCAGTCTGCGTGCTTGCTTCAGCATGGTCCGATTGTGGAGTAAAGCCAGTGGAGCGAATATCAACAAGGAGATCAATATTTGGAGATGTGGCCTCTTCCTAAGGAAATTGAGAGGCATGGACATCTTCTGCACCAGCATGAGAACGACTAACACTTGTACGAGTAAAGGTTAAAAGAGGAACACTTTCTCTTGGAACATCTCCCCCTATTTCAATGCCTTCTGGAGGAGAGAAGTATTCTTCTTGCTGAGAAGCTTCTTCAGTGTCAAGATGTCTTTGATCCTCCTTTTCTGCTGGAGAATCTGCACGACCTTCTTCTGTATGTTGTTCGTATGGCTGTATCTGTGAGTCTATTCTGGCTATTTCTTCTTCTTCTTCTTATGGCTACATGGATTCCTTCTCCTGGTTCCCTTTCTCAGTTTCTTCTTCAACTTGATGTTCTTGTTCTACTGACTCAATAACATGATGATGTGTAACAAAAGCAGAGATAGGAATGTCATCCTCATCATCTTCATCTTGCAAGATGATCGCCCGCCTTCTCTTGGTAGGACCAGTCATAGGATCTTTTCCTTTTCTCTTTGCAGTAGATGAGTCTTGTCTGGTCTTGACAGGGGTTTTCTCCTTGAACCGCTCTAGCTTTTTGCTGAGTTCTTTCAGACGCATTTTCGTAATCATTTTCAGCCCAATTACCATTAGATCAATGGTCTTCATACATAGAATATTGGGGGGCTGAATATTTAAATGTCTGAATAAGCGAGTGATGAGAGAAGAATAAGGAAGTTTACCCTTGTCCTTTGTCATAGACTGATACATGTGGAACATAATGGTATGGGGCAAAGAAAAATTTTGGCCAATCTTGATGGCGTACATCAATTTTGCTTCAGAAATGGAGACATCTGTCTTCGATGTTGACTTGGGTCTGAGACAGTTGATCACAATTTTATGAAGCAGAATGTTTGATGCACTCATCCTCAAATAGGAGAGGTGTCCTTCTGCGATTCTATCTTTTGCATGCTCCAAAGTTGCATGGCTAACAGACACAGAAATTGATTGGAAAGCTCCTCTTTCCACACCAATAACGTCAACCAGAGTATTTGTGTCAACCATATACTCCTTGTCCCTCACACTGAATGAAAAGCTGTTTGCATCAAGAAAACTCATATTGGAGTAAAATAAGCAAATCGGTTGTAATGAGCAATCTCACTCTCTGATGTAAACGATCAAGTTGAAGTCTCTCAAACTTCTCTCTCGATTTATGTTCAACGGATCGAGAAAATCAAACTCCACAATTCTTGGGTTTATAACCCCCCGCTTCAGCAATTTAGCATAAACTTGCTTATGTTCCTCCGATCGAAACAATTCTTTCCTCTTTCCTCGAAGATTTTCAGCCACACCCATTCTTGGCTTAAAATGCACAAACATTTTCTCATCATCATCTTTCCCTTTAGGCTGAGTGACACCACCAAATCATGGATCACTTGGAAAGTTAACAAAGGTCTTTGCCTTTGTTCCAACAAGAACAACACCCAATCGTTCCATCACAGTCAGAAAATGAGTCTCATTCTTATAGCCCTTTTCTTTCAGAAATTCGTCAATAAACGTCATTGCAGAACCCCCTTCTTTCAGAGCAGAGTAAAGCCTATAAACAAATGCTAGCTTAAGAGACCTTACTAGTTCTACATCCTCAATGATGTTTTCCTCTATATGTTGAGGGTTACGATCATGTGATCTAGCAGAAGAAGTGCGCTATTGAGAATGTTGATGCACCTGTCCACTTGGAGAGTCTCCTTCTTTAGTAAGATCGAAGTGCATAGGCCCCTCACGCAAGCCTTATGGTCCCCTGCTTGCTATTCTGGAAGATTTTCTTTGATGCGACATTGTCACTGTCTTTGAGAGATTTTTCAAACTTGTATCGCAAGAATGGTGAAAACTTGAAGAGATGAACTTTCGAAAGACAATCTCAAAGAGTGAAAATTTGTACTCTAGGGTTTTTAGGTAAAATGAGAAGAGGAATAGTAACTGTATAAAAGGCAAACGATACAGGGTATATGAAACGTCACAAAAAGGAAAAAATAAAAATGCATTTTCAGAATAACTGCCTTTATTAAACAAATTGGTAACCATCTTTTTCAAAAAATAACCGCCTTAATAATATCAATTAGAGATTAACAAGCGGTCTTACATTTTCGAGATATCGATTTAAGCAGATAAATGTACTGTGATTGAAATAACTTACAATCGTAACATTTGGTTTTCTAAGTCTGAACTTTTGAGTCTGATGCTTTTCAGATTTAGATTCTGAGTCTGAGCTTCAATAGTCTTCAGGAGATAAAATGTTGAGTCTTGAACGAATAGACTCAAATAAACTTTTCTCAAGCGGCTTTGTGAAGATGTCCGCGCCTTGATTCTTTGAGTCAATAAATTGTATCAAGACTTCTATTCTGAACATGATCTCTTATGAAATGATGTCGAATCTCAATGTGTTTTGCTCTTGAGTGAAGAATAGGATTCTTTGTAAGATTGATTGCACTGGTATTGTTACATTTGATCTTAGTCTTTAATACCAAAGTCTCGTAGTTGTTGTTTTATCCAAAGTATTTGAGAACAGCAACTTCCAAGAGCTACATATTCTGCTTCAGCTGTTGAAAGAGCTACAGTAATTTGCTTCCTTGAAAACCAAGATACCGCCTTGTTACCAAGTAATTGACAAGTGCCAGATGTGCTTTTTCTATCAATTCTGCAACCTGCAAGATCTGTGTCTGAATATCCAAGAAGAGTAAAGTCTCCTTCTTTGGGATACCATAGACCAACCTTAGCAAAAGTGAGTTGCAACATATTTAATGATTCGTTTAGCAGCACTTAGATGAGATTCTTTGGGATCCGATTGAAACCTAGCACATATGCAGACACTAAATAATATGTCAGGTCTAGATGCAGTAAGATAAAGAAGTGAACCAATGATACTCTTGTGGCATCCTAGAATTTAAGGGCATGTCCTAAGGTGCCCTAGAGCTTTTTAAATAGGTAATGAATTTACCTATTTGGTTGTGCTTTAATTTTAGTTCTCTCTTAAGGCCTTGTGCCTTGTGCCTTGTTTGTTTTTAATTTAAATTGAGCTATGAGATAATTATTAAAGATAAGGTTTTATGTTGCCATGCTTGTTATAGATTGTTTGTTATAGAATTAATATTATAGAATTTTAATTAGGTAAATTTAATTGTTATTTTTAAGTTTAATTTAGAAAAGGGAGTGGATTGGGCCTTAGGCCCAATAGCATGGACTTAGGCCCATGGTTGGAGGGCCTAAGGGTGGGCCGTGTGGGCCAAGCCCATGAGGCCCAATGGGCCTTGTGTGGTGCCGTGCGAAGGAAGGAGGGGGAGGGTTTGCATGCCCCTCCCCAAGTGTCCTAGTGTGTATGCCACTTGGCATACATGCTTAGGGTCTTCTTAGAAATGATTAGGGGAGAAGAAGAAAAGAGGAAAGAAAGGGAGAGGAAGAGAGAGAGAGTGCCGTGCGAGAGAAAGGAAAGAGAGGGAGAGAAAGAGAGAAAGAGAGGAAGAGAGAAAGGAGAAGAAGGAGGGAGGGTGTCGCGCGAGAGGAGAGGGAGAGAGAACCGCCGTCCGCCGCCGCACGCCGCCGTCCGCCGCCGTTCCCGTGTGTTTTCTTGGCTAGAGGCAAGTTAGGATCCATCTCCTTTCCTTGCTTGTGTGTTTGCATGTCGGATTTTGTTGGTTTAAAGCTACGAAAATGGAGTGAGAATGCTTAGATGTTGAGAATGCATGCTGTTTTCTGCATGATCCAGTGAAGTCAGAAACTTGTGAGGGCTTGCATGTGTGTTTGGAGTTCGATTTTGGCTTGGATCTCTTCATGAAAGTTGTAGCTAACATCTTGAACTATAACATACTGAAATTTCGTGAAAAATGATGGAGATTTGAGGGGTCTAAACCTCATATTTCGGAGACCCTAGATCTGGAACTGTTTTTCTGACCTTGAGGTGAGTTCGTGGTTTGCATGTTGGTTTTTACTAAGAATCTCTCTTCGACTTCTTCATGAAACTTGTAGAGCACATCTTAAGGATGAACATATTCAAATTTGAAGCAGAAATAACAAGTTTAGGCTAGGTAACTAACCTACCCTTGAAGACGATGAAACTGGAGTTGCGATGTGGGTTACCAGAAACTTTGTGGGACCATTTGAAGGTCTTCCTTTGGTATTTTGGCTTAAGTCTCTTCACAAAAGTTGTAGAGGATCCTTAGTAATATAACATATCCAAAAATCAGAGAGAACGAAGAAATGTAAGTAGGTCAAATCTGCATATTTCGGACATAGTGTTCTGTGTATTTCGGTGACTTAACCAGGAGCTTCGTGGATCTGTAGAAAATTATCTAAAACGAATTTGACTTAGTTTCCTTCATGAAAAGTATAGTTTAATGTCTTAAATACATCCTGGTAAAATTTCATAATTTTCTGAGGTCATATGGGTATTTTAATTGATTTACCAAGAAAATTGTGCGTTCTGCCCTTATCCGAAAACGTGCATTGAAATAGTGGAAAAGTGGTTTACTATGTGGAAATTGTTTGGCCATGTGTTTTCTGCATATTTTTCCATTCTATTATATTTGGATATTATATGCCTTAATTTCATGATTTTAGGATTTATGTGATTATTTAATTAATTTCAATTTGGAATAAATTGGATTTTTATAATTCAAAATGCATGTGGTAAGTAAAAATCCCACAAGGATTTAATCTATATTAGCAATTGCACCTATTGCATGTATGTGTAGATGCTTAATTTATGTATGCACAAGTACTAAGGTAATCCTGTTTTGTCATGACATCATGTGCATGATAAATTGAAAAGAAATTGGCAATGTGATCTATGGTAATGGTTGAGGGGGAAGCGTTGGCGGAATGTATAGAGAGATACATGGCCGGATACCCCGGGAGTGTCAGGGATGCCCGGAATGAGATGGGTGCCTAAGCCTCGGAGGTCTTTGCCCGAGGGGATACCTCGTGATGCCGCTTGGGATGCGAGATGCCCGGGAGCGTTGGGGGTGCCTGGATGCCCGGTGGCCATGGTTGGCATAATTCCGGAGGTTTTTCTCGTGAGACCCGAGTGAGGGTGCGAGTGTATAATATGGGATGGATGATCCCAAGGAAGGAAGATGTGATAATCAATTGGGATTTTCAAAGTGGAAATTGACATGCATAATGTGTATGCATGATATGACATGGTGATGACATGTGTATGCATGAGATGACATGGTGATGACATGTGTATGCATGATATGACATGGTGATGACATGTGTATGCATGATATGATATGGTGATGACATGTGTATACATGAGATGACATGGTGATGACATGTGTATACATGAGATGACATGGTGATGACATGTGTATGCATGATATGACATGGTGATGACATGTGTATGCATGATATGATATGGTGATGACATGTGTATACATGAGATGACATGGTGATGACATGTGTATGCATGATATGATATGGTGATGACATGTGTATGCATGATATGACATGGTGATGACATGTGTATACATGATATGACATGGTGTTGACATGTGTATACATGATATGACATGAAAATACGATGACATGTATGAATTATATGATATGATGATGTATGTTGGCATGTGCCTGGCTTTGAGGTAAGTATGTTGGATTGCATATGTGGCATGTATGATGTAATTGTTTATATTGTTTAGATGCATTGATTGGTGTTTGGATTCCTTTACTTGTTGAGTGGTTGTACTCACCCCTTCTGGGACCTAACATTTCAGATTAGTGCGATGCCTCTCCCCGTTGTTCCACTGGGAGTGTTCTACGGCCTACCATCTGATGTGGAGGTCGAAGTGACCGAGATCAATCGTCCCACCCCCGCCGGACTAACCTTTGCGTGTTCGCGCGATCACATCGTATGACGTGGGCTTATCCGGGAGGCCCGCCATCCAGAGTACATCTCTCGTCCACATCCGCCGCAACGGTGTGATGATGGGGATGCTGCCACCTCCACCGCCCGACGCACCGGGTTGGGTGTGACGGCCTGCACACGTGGAGTGGGGGTTAGCAACTTTTTGGATGGCCGCCACTAGTAAATCGAAGGGGGATCGTTACACGTCGCATTTTTAGGGTCGTGTGTCTCTTTTTGAGGAGTGAAGGCCGAGCATAGATGAGTCTTGGCCTATCCTTTTTGTACCGACCTGTGTAGCCCTTCGTAATTATAAGTGTAAATAAAAGTGGTTCGGCTTCATGCTTTCATTTAATCAAAGATAGTTGGTGTGTATTGTGTTGTCGTGAGGGAAGCGAAGTGTTGGTGAGACTCGCCTCTTAATTTTCCGCCGAGCTGCGCAAAATCTTAAAACCTTTTTAAAGGAAAAGAAAAGAAAATTTTTACGCCTAAGCTTGGGCTTGTATTTTCAAATTCTTTTTTTTTTTTTTATCGCGTAGTAGGATTTTTTTTTTCTGTGGCGACCCTTGGGGGTGTCGGGGGTGCCACAACTCTTGTATAGTTTTTGGTCGACTTTCTTCCCTCCTTCATCTTTGTCTATCTTCAAAGAATTTGACATAGGTATGTTAGTCTTTTTGCAATTCTCTAACCCGAACTTTTTAACAAGTTCTTTTGCATATTTTTCTTGATGAATAAAGATTCCTTCTTTCAGTTGTTTCACTTGTAGACCAAGGAAGAAGGATAGTTCACCCATCATGCTCATCTCAAATTCATCCTACATAGACTTAGAAAATTTCTTGCACAAAGTCTCATTAGATGACCCAAATATAATATCATTGACATAAATTTGAACAAGTAAAAAGCTTTTACCTTCCTTTTTAATGAATAAAGTAGTATCTACCTTTCTTTTAGTGAAACCACTTTGAATTAAAAAGTTACTTAGCCTTTCATACCAAGCTCGAGGAGCTTGTTTTAATCCATGTATGAGCAAAGTGCGTCCATCACGCATGTTTAATTGGCAGGTGCCAATCCTTTTTATTTCAGCTCTAGAGTTGTTTCCTACATAGATCCATTTAGTTCTAGTCGGTAATCATCGGAATTCCACGAAAGATTCTTTATCCTTCACTACATGGTCTGTTATTCCCGAATCTACAGTCCACAAAGGATTAGATTCAATTAAAAAGGTTTTAATGTTCTCGTTGTGTGTCAGGTGTACCTGAAATGGCTAGTACGAACACCTAGAGGGTGGTGAATAGTGTTAGAACTAGTGCGAGCACCTAGAGAGGGGTGAATAGATGATTAAGATGATTTTATAAAAAGTAACGGAATGTATAGACAATTTATTTGATGATGGACTAAGGAATTGAAAACAATAATCGATGTAAGTGAAAGCAATGTAAAGTAAAAGGATTAGGGATAGAGAATCAAGACTCCAAATTTATAGTGGTTCGGCTTAGACCAAGCCTACGTCCACTCTCTCGCACGGACAGCTCACCGGCTAGATTTCACTAAGAATCAAAAGAGAATTTACAGTCTCACGCCCTTGATTCCACAAAGGTAGAGACTCTACTATACTTCCTCAAGGTCTCACCACACTTCGCCTCTTTTGATTACAAGTATAGCTCGAAAGATAAGATCACAAAATAACAAGGAGATTCGGACTTTGGAATTCTTCTATCACACTCTCTTGAACAACTTGAGCATCTCCCTTAAATACTTCTTCATGCCTTCATTACCGTTGGCACCTTCCAAAGAAGTTCTTCCAGTCAACCCGTTGGACAGAATCAATTTAGTGAGATCTCGAGCTCCTCAAGGAAAATGACGATAGCCCATCAATCCTGCTCGCCCATACAATCAGGATCTTGGTTTCCATAAGTAGAACCTTCCAAGTATAAATTGCGGATCTAGAGAATCTAGATTATTCGAATACGAATAGAAGATCTTGAAGTGCTAATTCCAGTCGTGAGATATTCCTTAACCGTTGGAGTCAAAACCATACTAGATAGAATCAGAATAGAAGTTTTAACTTTGTCGGTCTGGAAACTGTCCATGAGAGTAGACTTTGAAACTTGAGTCTGGAGGTCTTCAAACTTTGGTCTTCAGACTTTGCCAATAGAGTCTGCAAGTCTTCAAACTAGACTGATAGAAATGTTTTGTCGACTTCAAAATACCTTAAGAGGATTTTTCTAACAAATAGGTGTTAAAGAAGTTTTTGCAAAACTGAACAACTTAATTCGTCTTTTGAGAATAATATACTGGAGATGCAAAAGACTGTACACAGCTATATGAGACTACGAATTAAAGTAAGGAGTTTAGGGAAAGAGAATTGAAACACAGAGTTTATAGTGGTTCGGCTTAAACCAAACCTACATCCACTCTTCCGCACTGACAGCCCACTGACTAGATTTCACTAAGAACCAAAAGAGATTTTACAGTCTCACGTCCTTGATTCCACAGTGTAGAAACTCTATTACACTTCCTCAAGATCTCACAAGTATTTTATCTCTCTTTCAAATACAATTTAAGCTCAGCAATTGAATTAGCAGAGAACTAGAAGCTTCAGGCTTTGGAATTTTTCTTTCACGCACACACTAGAATAACTTGAGCGTCTTCCTTATATACTCCTCCATGCCTTCATATCCATTGGCACCTTCCAAAGGAGTTCTTCCAATCTACCGGTTGGACAGAATCAATTAGGGAGATCTCGAGTTATTTAAGGAATATGATGATAGACCACCAACCTGCTTGCCCATACAATCAGAATCTAGGTTTCTATAAGTAGAACCTTCCAAGTGTACTTTGCCAATCAACATATCTAATTATCCAAATTGATTTCAATAAGAATAACTAATCATGAGATGCTTTCTCCAGCCGTGAGATCTTCTTAATTGTACGAACCAAATCCTTAGAGATATACTCGCATCTGGATAAGACTTCTTCAATGGATAAATCTTTTCTTCGTCGATTTGGAAGCTATCAGTGAGGATAGACTTTAGATCTTGAGTCCGGAGGTCTTCAGACTTTGACGATAGAGTCTGTAAGTCTTCAGACTAGACTGATGGAAACGTTTTGTCAACTTCAAAACAAATAAGGAAGTTTTCTCCAACAATCTCCCCCTTTTTATGGTGACAAAAATTTCCTGCAGATTTGAACACTTTTGTCCTATAAAACAACACTTAAGCAAAACAAGATATCTCATAAAAGATAAGTGAATTAGGATAAGGATAACAATGATTCTGCAACCACAAAAAACATGTTAGTCCTGCAAAACAACTATCATTTCCATAATCATTAACATGGCTTAAGTTACTGCAAGCATCAAAAGATCAAATCAAACAGTCCACACAGTCCACAACCAAACAAAAGAAAGATAAGTCCAAAACCAAAGTCAAAATCTGCATCAAGCTTCTCCCTCTTTTTGTCAACAGCAAAAAGTGAAGAACAAATAAAATAAAAAAAAAGTTGTTTGAAAATAGAGAAAGTCAAGGCTGTTTGGGCAAACGAACAAGCTGGAATTCTCCCATGGAATTCACTGTCTTCTCAAGCAATTCTAGAGTCTCCTTCAACGGCTGTAAATCTTCACCCTTCACATGATCTTACACTTGAGTCTTTAGGACTCTTAACTGATCTTGTAAAGAAACTGAAGTAGCCAAGAAGGCCTTTTTGAGATCTTTTATATCATAGTCCAAACTATACTGACCCTTCTTCAAATCTAGCAAAACATCCATTATGCATGAAAAGTCCGCTGAATGAGTTAAAGCAGCACTGGGTCCAGCCGAATCAGTTCCCAGAGTCTTGAGAACGGATGGATCTTCAGCAATTTGTCTACTGTGACTTGGAGTAAATGCCTCAAATGCTAGTTCCGGATGATTAGAGGCATAAACATCCTTTGGATCTGCTGCAGATCGACTAACATCACTAGTGAGAATAGGCGAAGAAGTACCTTGTTTTTCCGCAGCTCCCCCTGTATGTGTGCCTTTAGGAGGAAAAATGGATTCTTCTTCCTGTTCTGCTTCAGCAAGAGAGTGATGTTTTTCTTTTGCTTATTCACTAGCAGTCCCACTCCTTGTCTTTTCAGAGTGACTTGACAAGGATACAGCCAATGTAGGCTCAGGAGAGTCATCTCGAGCCACTTCTTCTTCTCCTTCTATTCTTCCTTCCTCTTCCTCTTCTCCTTTTTCTTCCTCTTCTTCTTTCCTTCTTTCTTCATCTCTTTTCTCAATCTCTTCTCTAGTCTCGCAAAAACTGAGAAAACTCTTCAAGTTCCTTAAGGCTGAAAGAGTCATCTCATCTTCATCTTCCTCATCCTACAAGATAAGAGTTCTCTTCTTATTTACTAAAGATTCCATGAGCTCTTTGCCTTTTCTTTTGGTCGCTGCAAAGACCGATTTCGCCTTAACTAGAGACTTCTCCTTCATGCGCTCTAACACCTTGTTAAGCTCTTTCAGTCGCATCTTGGTGATCATTTTGAATCCAATCACCATTGAAGTAATGCTTGTCAAACACAGAGGCGCAAGAATGTGAATATTAAAATGCCTAAAAAGGCGCGTAATAAGAGCTGAATAAGGGAGTTGTCCATTATCTTTCACTACTATCCTATACATGTGAAACAAGATGGTATGAGGCAGAGAGAATTTATAACCAACATTGATGGCATGCATCAATTTTGCTTTAGACCGAGACACATCAGTCTTGGATGTTGACTTTGGACGAATGCAGTTGATCACGATCTTGTGCAACAAGATGTTGGTGGCATTCATCCCAGAGTAGGATACTTTGCCTTCAGCAACCCTGTCTTTCACCAATGACAAAGTAGCGTGAGCAACAGATACAATAATTCGTTGGAAACACACTCTTTCCACCCAAATTAGGTCAGCCAAAGTATCTATATCCACCAAAAACTCCTTATCCCTAACTGTGAAAGAGAAACTGTTTGCATCCAAGAAAGATAAGTTCGAATAAAAGTAGGCAGTGAGTTTTAGATAAGTAGCAATAGATTCATAACAAAAACGCTCCAATTGCAGAAGAGCAAACTTCTCTCGCAATTTACATTCACAGAGTCAAGAAAATCAAAATCAACGCTTCTAGGGTTCATAACCCCTCTCTTCATTAGATCCAAATAAACCCTCTTGTGATTTTTCGATCTAAATAGACTCGATCCATCACCAACAACATTTGCAACAACTCTTGTTCTAAGCTGGAAATGTGTGAACATTCGTTCATCATCGTCCTGTCCTTCGGGTTGATTAGCTGTACTAAAACGTGGGTCACTAGAAAAGTTAGCAAAGGCTTTTTCAGCCGATCCCTTTTCTGCAATACCCATCTTTTCCATGTCGCGCAAAAACATAGTTTCATTTCTATATCATCTCTCTTAGAAATTCATTGATCAAGGACATAGCAATTCCTCCTCTTTTCAAACAAGAATAAAGCTTGAAAACAACCTTAGGAGTTAGCGTTCTTACAGGTTCAACTCCTTCCAAAATTTCTTCTTCTGGTTGAGTCGGTGGAGAAGACTAATGTTGCCAAGAAGGTTGTTGCTGACTTGGTTGCTGAGGTGGAGAAGAATCTTCTTCCTCGGTCAAATCAAAATGCGTAGGACCCTCAAACATATGTCATGGTCCCTTGCTTGCGATTCTCGACGACTTTCTTGAAGACACTGTCGTTTCGAGGGAGAAAATTCACAAACTTGCTCAAAAAGGTGAAAACTTTTTGGATTAAACAACAGTGAAAATGAGAGCAAGTAGGAGTTCGGTATTCTAGGGTTTGAGAGTGAAAATGAAGAAGACGGATTTCAACAGATATAAAGCGAGTAAAGCGAGGTAAACAAATCGTCACAAAAAGAAAAAAAAATTAAAATGCCTTTTTGAAAAAAGTAATAACTTCCTTTTTCGAAAATGAATAACTGCCTTTTTGAAAATAAATAACTGCCTTTTTGAATAGCTGTCTTTTTGAAAATGAATGAGTGCTATAAATTCAAAATGAAACTTGGAAAGATAATTTCAATCAATTAGCGATAAGTAACCGTACCTTTTCAAGAAATTAAATTACTAGTATCAAAATAACTTACAGTTATAACTCTTGGTCTTCTGAGTCTGAGCACCTTCAGACTTTGCCTCTGAGTCTGAGCATCTTCAGACTTTAATGAATAAAAGACGTGATGTTCAGTCTGGTGCGTATAGAGTCAAATAGGCTTTTCTCCAGTGGTTTTGTAAATATATCCACTAGTTGATTTTTTGAGTCAATGAACTGGATCATAACTTCTCCATTTTGAACATGCTCTAATAAAGTGATGTCGAATCTCTATGTGCTTTGCTCTTGAATGAATAATTGGATTCTTTGTGAGATTAATTGCGCTGATGTTGTCACATTTGATCTCGGTGCATGAATCTTCGATTCCAAAGTCTCTCGGTTGTTGTTTTATCCATAAGATTTGATAACATCAACTTCCAAGGACCACATACTCTGCTTCTGCTGTTGAAAGAGCCACAGTACTTTGCTTCCTTGAAAACCATGATACTGTCCTGTTTCCCAGCAATTAACAAGTACCAGATGTACTCTTTCTATCAACTCTGCAACCTGCTAGATCTGCGTCTGAATATCCAAGGAGAGTAAAGTCTCCTTCTTTGGGATACCATAAACCTAACTTTGAGGTAGTTGCAACATATTTGATGATGTGTTTCACAGCACTTAGATGAGATTCTTTGGGATCAGATTCAAATCTAGCACAAATGCAAACACTAAACAAAATGTTAGGTCTAGAAGCAGTAAGATAAAGAAGTGAACCAATAATACTCCTGTAGAGTTTCTAGTCAACTTTCTTTCCTCCTTCATCTTTGTCCAGCTTCAAAGAACTTGACATTGGTATCTCAGTCTTTTTGCAATTCTCCAATCTGAACTTTTTAACGAGTTCTTTTGCATATTTTTCTTGGTGAATGAAAATTCCTTCTTTCAATTGTTTCACTTGTAATCCAAGAAAGAATGATAGTTCACCCATCATGCTCATCTCAAATTCATCCTACATAAACTTAGAAAACTTTTTGCACAGGTTTTCATTAGGTAATCCAAATATAATATCATCAACATAGATTTAAACAAGTAGAAAGTTTTTACCTTCTCTTTTAATAAACAAGGTAGTATCCACTTTTCCTTTGACAAAACCGTTTTGAATTAGAAACTTACTTAACCTGTCATACCATGCTCGAGGTGCTTACTTTAATCCATATAGAGCCTTTTTCAGTCTGAATACTGAATCTGGTCCCTTTGGATCTTCAAATCCAAGAGGTTGTTCCACATAGACTTCTTCTTGGATAAATCCATTTAGGAATGCACTCTTGACGTCCATTTGGAATAACCTAAAATTTTTATAATAGGCAAAAGCAAGTAATAATCTAATTACTTCTAACCTAGCTACTGGTGCGTAGGTTTCATCATAGTCTATCCCTTCTTCTTGCGTATACCCTTTGGCCACGAGTCTTGCTTTGTTCCTGACCACTTTTCCTTTTTCGTCCATTTTGTTCCTGAAAATTCATTTAGCTCTAATAATGAATTTACCTTTTGGTTTAGGAGTTAATTCTCATACATCGTTAATGCTGAACTGTTTGAGTTCTTCTTGCATTACTGCAATCTAGCTTTCATCAGCTAAAGTTTCTTCTATGATTTTGGGTTCTATTTCAGAAATAAGTGCCATGGCGCTAGACTCTTCTTGCTTTTTGGATCTGGTGCAAATCCCTTCATCAATATCACCAATGATGAGTTCTTTAGGATAACTAGATTTGTGCTTCCAGTTGCTGGTTGGTCTAACAATTTGCTGATCCTCTACTTCAGTTGATTCTTCAACTTTCATTAGTTGATGATCTTTAGAAGTCTGAGCCACTTCAGGGGAAGTAGACTTTGTAAGGTCTGGAGCAAATTTAGATTCTTCAGGTTGAGTCTGAATCAGCTAATTTTGCAGAGAGTCTTGAAATTTGACATTCATAGATTCTTCCACAGACTGAGTCTTCTTGTTGAATACTCTGTAAGCTTTGCTTGAGGTTGAGTAGCCAATGAAAATTCCTTTGTCTGATTTTTCTTCAAACTTACCAGTTCAATCATTTGTATTTTTCAAAACAAAACATTTGCAACCAAACACATGAAAGTAAGAAACAATTGTCTTCTTTCCTTTGAATAACTCATAGGAGTTTTCTCCAGAATATGCCTTGAAAATATTCTGTTAATAATATAGCAAGCTGTAGAAACTGCTTCAGCCCAAAAATGAGAAGAAATGTTACTTTCAATTAAAAGAGTTCTTGCAATTTCTTGTAGAGATCTATTCTTTCTTTCCACAACTCCATTCTGTTCTGGAGTGTATGGAAAGGAGAAAACATGTTGAAAACCTGTTTCATCACAAAATTTTATAAAGCCTTAATTTTCAAACTCACCTCCATGGTCTGTCCGAATACTTGAAATAACATAACCTTTCTCAATCTGAATTTTCTTGGCAAACTTTGAAAAGTGAGAGAATTTTTTAGACTTACTTGCCAGAAAGTAAGCCCAAGTAAATCGAGAATAATCATCCACAATTACTAGGCAATATCTCTTTCCACTAATGCTTTTAGTTCTGGTTGGTCCAAAAATATCCATATGCAAAAGTTGCAAAACACGATTAGTAGAAACATGATTTATTGGTTTAAAAGAACTTCTAACGTGTTTTCCCAACACACATGGTGTGCTTAAGTCAGTTTTTTGAAACTTCAAGTTAGGTAGTCCACGAACAAGATTTTTGGAAAAGATCTTGGCAATTTGCTTCATGTTGACATGGCCAAGCTTTCGATGCCAAAGATTTCTTCATCTTGAATTGAAATTAGACATTGAGATTTTTCTGGTTTAATATCCACAAGATAGATGTTCCAATGTCTTCGTCCAATAAAAGATTGAGAAAAATCTTTACTAGTTCCCGAACATACTCCTTCTTGGAAATTAATTTTGAATCAAGTATCGCACGGTTGGCTAATGCTGAGTAGATTGTAATTTAGTCCACCAAGGAGACATTGTTGATTGTGAGACTTCCAATTCTTACAATTCCACGCCCAACAATTCTTCCTTTGCTATTTCCACCAAAAGAAACTTTTCCATCATTCAATTGCACAAGCTTTATAAAACAACTTGAATCTCCAGTCATATGTCTTAAGCAACCACTATCCAAATACCATTTAACCCTTGTCTTGATAGTGACCTGCAATTAAAAAAGAGACTCAAGCTTTCTTTGGTACCCACATTTTCTTAGGTCTAGAGGAGTTAGTGCAATATGCAGTCTTTGCCCATTCCTTCTTAATAGGTCTCCAAACCATAGGACATTCTTTCTCAAAATGTTCTGAGCTGTTGCACTTTGAACATTTGAGAGCACTTTGGCCAACAGGTTTTACAAAGACTTTTTAAAAATGATTTATGTAAAAAGTTTTTGTAGGTCTTTGTTTGATTCATTCATTCACTTTTGGAAAATCAATTAGAGGAATAGTTTCTGAAGTCATTCCTAAGCCTGACTTGTTGAAGTAAGGTCTTTGTGCTGAAAGAATCTTTTCCAGCTTTTCAGATCCTATTGAAAATCTTTTTGAAATGCTTGAAATGTCATTTTTTAAAAATGTATTTTCTTTTGAAAGAGAGTCTGCATTTTCTTTTAAAACAACAAAGCTTACTTTTTTTTCCAAGAGTTTTCCTATTGCTTCAGTGTAGAATTCTCCATTTTTAGCTCGGAAATCCTCTTAAGAGAGGTTTTGAGACTAAGACAAAGCTCATCAATGTATTTCGAGACTTTAGTAGGAATCTTTAGATTGCTTACCTCGACTTCGTTGTCTAAGTCTGAGTCCATATGTATCTCTAAGTCTGAGTCTGATTCTAATTTTGCCATTAGACAAATGTTGGCATAATCTTCATCACTTTCTTCGCATTCAATATCACTCCATGTCTTTGCTTTGAGAGCCTTCCTGTATTTCTCAGCTTTTCCCTTCTTTTTCTTTAACATATGACAGTTTGGTCCGATGTGTCAATTTTTCTTACATTCAAAACAAATCACATCTTTATTTGCTTCATCATCCTCGGTTGATTTGTTTTGAAACTTTTGAGTGCTTTATTTCTTCCAATTGAACCTTCTTCCCTTTTTGTTCAGTTTCCTGAATCTCTTTATCATAAGAGCTAACTCTTCATCGTCCATATCATCTTCAGAATTTGTAACATCATAATGATCGTTAGTTCTCAAAGCAATTGACTTCTTACCTTTAGGATCTTCCTCCTCGTTGATTTGCTCCACTTCATAGGACTGAAGTGTGCCAACCAATTCATCTACAAAGAGTGGCATGATCCTTTGTGTTTCCCTTATTGAAGTCTTTACGTGATTCCAGTCTTTGGAGAGTCCACGCAACAATTTGTTGACCTTCATTGGTACTGAGATTGGTTGTCCTTGATACTCTAGACCATTTACAATTTCAGTAAAATGACTAAACATATCAATAATTGATTCTCCTGACTTCATCTTAAAGGCTTCATAATGTCCGAGTAGAATATTAATCATTGTTTCTTTCACTCGATCAGTTCCTTCATAGGTAATGTGTTGCCTATCCTAGACTTCGTTAGCTGTTTAACAAGAAGATATTCCGTTATACTCAGTAGGAGATAATGCACAATATAAAGAGTAAATTACTTTAGTATCAAGAGCTTGTCTCTTGGTTATTTCTTCTTGAGTCATCTCGCTAGCATCTGCAACTTCTTTTCCTCTTTCTGAAACTGATGTAGCTTTAGGAATGATTCCTTTTTCTACCACATCCCATTCCAGAGGGTCTTTCCATCTTAGGAATGCTTTCATCTTGTTTTTCCATATGTCGTATTCCTTTCCATCGAAGTAAGGTGGTCTGGTGTTGCTCTGGCCTTTAACCAAACCTAGAGCCAACATACTAGCCATAGATCTTTAACTCAGAAGTACAAACACTTCAATTAAATGAATACACAGGCTCTGATACCAATTGAAAGGGCTAGTACGAACACCTAGAGGGGGGTGAATAGGTGTTAAAAAAGTTTTTGCAAAACTTAACAACTTAATTCGTCTTTTGAGAATAATAGACTGAAAATGCAAAAGACTGTAAACAGCTATATGAGACTACGAATTAAAGTAAGGAGTTTAGGGAAAGAGAATTGAAACACAGAGTTTATAGTGGTTCGGCTTAGACCAAGCCTACGTCCACTCTTCGCACTAACAGCCCACTGGCTGGATTTCACTAAGAACCAAAATAGATTTTACAGTCTCACGTCATTGATTCCATAGTGTAGAAACTCTACTACACTTCCTCAAGGTCTCACAAGTATTTTATCTTTCTCAGCAATTGAATCAGTAGAGAACTAGAAGCTTCAGGCTTTGGAATTTTTCTTTCACACACACACTAGAATAACTTGAGCATCTTTCTTATATACTCCTCCATGCCTTTATATCCGTTGGCACCTTCCAAAGGAGTTCTTTCAATCTACCCGTTGGACAGAATCAATTAGGGAGATCTCGAGTTATTTAAGGAATGTGATGATAGCCCACCAATCTTGCTCGCCCATACAATTAGGATCTAGGTTTTCATAAGTAGAACCTTCCAAGTATACTTTGCCAATCAACAGATCTAATTATCCAAATTGATTTCAATAAGGATAACTGATCACGAGATGCTTTCTCCAGCCGTGAGATCTTCTTAACCGTACGAACCAAATCCTTAGAGATATACTCATATTTGGATAAGACTTCTTCAATGGATAAATCTTTTCTTCGTCGGTCTGGAAGCTATCAGTGAGGATAGACTTTAGATCTTGAGTCTGGAGGTCTTCAGACTTTGACGATAGAGTCTGCAAGTCTTCAGACTAGACTGATGGAAACGTTTTGTCAACTTCAAAACAAATAAGGAAGTTTTCTCCAACAGTACCTTCATATGCTCCCAACTTTGAGGCAAGGAAAGGATCACTGCTTGCACTTGTTGCTCGTCAATCAAGACATGGCCAACATCCTTCAGCTCATTAATCATATTTGACATTTTTCTCAGGTGTTGTTTCATGGTCTGACCATGAGGTTTCTTGTAAAAGTCGAACTTTATAGTGAGCTGCCTCAGTTTGGTCACCGATGTATGATCAAATCTTGCTACCAATGCTTCCAACATTTCTTTGGCATTCTCAAAATGCTTGAACTCTCGCATGATATCATTTTCAATACTACTCAACAACGTAATGCAAGTAAGAGAGTTCTTTCTCTTCCATGCAGCAAAAAAAAAAAACATATCTCTTTTATGTTATGTAGTGTTCTCATCTTCAGATTTTTCCATAATCAGGTTAAGAGCTTCTAGTGTCTCTTGCTCTTCCAGCACATATTGGATTTTCATATGCCATATTTCATAATTATCGTAGTTTAGCTTTTCACTTTTGTTCAATTTAGTGACTATTCTCTTAGTTGCTAAAACCATTGGATCTAAACATATTAGACATATATGCACGAATTATTAATGCCTATCATTTATGCATCCATTTTGCATAAATTCATCATATTAATGAATAATTTCAAATAAGCTTTCAGAATCAAAAGGTACTATGTTTCCAATCATCATCCAAAAATCATAACTTGAAATTATCATTAATATAATATTCTATGCAAAATATTTGAAGCTACAGAAACTTCTATGAACTACCAATAACAATTAATAATAACAAAAGCAATTGACATTAAATATCCATTAACGATAGAATAAAAATATTTCCACATAATGTAACCAATACATCAATTACTACAACGACATCAACATGGTAGAAATTATCTACATAAGATATCCATAAAACATACTAAGTAAATACCACTAGAAACAGCTAACACCAAGTCAAACTATGAATAAGAAAATATTTTTTAAATTTCTCAGAAATTTCCTTTGAAGATTCTTTAGGCACATTCAGCAACCATAGAAAAACATATGGAAATCCCTTATGATTTCTCCTTCACACATTCATCCCCCACCGGATTGAACTTATTCCTTGGGTTGAAGTCATTGTGGCTTCAACCCTATAATATTCCTTCAAAAAAGCCACTACAAGCTTCTTATAATCAGGAACCACGTTGACCTCCCATAGGCGATTTAAATTCCTTGCCATTCAGATGGAAGAATGTTAATCAAGAATTGCACCATCTCAAAAGTTGGCATGGAGTAACCCTTCCAAATAACTTATTGTATCTTCTTATTGACCTCGAGAACATATTCAATTAAATTATTACTTTCCCATCGATAATCAACCAACTCAGCTCTCATCTTAGCAAGCCTCGTCTTTTGTCTTTCTGACTGTGCGTGAATAGGTGTACATATACGAAGGGGAGGCATTATTCCTGCAACAAATGTAGAACAAAACATGATTACTTATAATCCATAGGGACATAATTGAAAATGAAACACATTCTCCATTTTTTTTTATCAACAAGTCAACGGTCAACGGGTACCTGGTCAAGTCAGATGAGTCGAGTCAGGTCAACTGAATAATCTAACCAGGTGACGTCATCGTGACATCACCAGCACATGCCTCACATGTGCATGAGCAACCGCTAGCTGACATCATGATGATATTAGCGGGCGCATACACACTGACGACGCATCTGGCGGCCCCCAGCGACGGGCCACCCATCATTCTTCTCATCTCGATGAGAACTACGACCCTGCACTATTAGAAATGAGTTTTGATTCACCAAAAATCAAAAAGGAGGGCGAACAGTACGAGGGTGTCAGAATTTCTGTCCCCAAGCGTCCAACGGCGACGTTTCTCAAAATTTCGGCCAAAAAGAAATTACAAATATCAACTATGATCGGGAAACATGAACAGCATCACTCTGATATCAATGTATGAAACAGATTCTTGAAAATCAAACCGATACTCAAACGATCGAATACTGAAAACGAACATGGGAAACGTGCCCTGGAAACATGTAACACTGATCGAAAGATATATCATGGAGACGGACATACCTTGTTTGCCACAAATTAAGTACCGTTACAGTCTCAGATGAATCATTTGAAGCTCTAGAGTTCCGTTCTTCAAGAAGGAGTATACTATTTCAAGGGGAAGAAAATGAAGAAGCGTATTTTCTCTCTGAAACACAACTATTCAGATTCATCCCCCTTATTTATTTATTTTATTTATTTATTTATTTATTTATTTATTTATTGCAATAACTGTACTCTTTTATGTGTCATTCAGTTACGAGCCAGATTTTTGCCCAACATGGGCAGACAGGCTTAACCTGGCCCATCAACTAAAAAACCCATCAAGGTTAATGTACAGTATTGTGCTCAAGTATCACATCATCTTTATATGAAAGAATAGTCAAAAGTTGCTTTTTCTTTATGTTTGTTTCATTAGGCTCTCCCTTTTCAAGTCTATTCCTAAATGCATGAACACCCAATGTGAAGCCTAAACTTTAGGGTTAGTCCCTCCACGCATAGAAGATTAGGCTAAATCTGGCTGTGTCCTTGCTATCTAGGGTAAAAGTAGATTTACCCATTAGTTTGTTCAAGTATCACATAATCTTTATCTTAAAGATTAGTCACAAGTTGCTTTTTCTATGTTTGTTTCAGTAGTCTCTTCTCTTTAAAGTCTATTCCTAAATGCATGAACACGCATTGTGGAGCCAATCGGGAAGAAAAACAACAAGAATAGCCTAAATCTACCTGCTTTTTGGCCATCAAGCGCAAAAGTAGCTCTAGTTAGGAGTGTGCAACAAGAACCGCCTGGACTGGGAACAGCTTGGATCGGACCGGACCAACCAATTTTGGGTGGTTCTAGGGGGTCTCGGTCCAATCCTAGGTTCCTATTTTTGGAACCGGTGACTCAAGGTGGGAACCGGACCAACCTGACTGACCGAACCGACCAAACTGGACCGACCATTTATAATTTTTCTTTTATTTTCTTTTAATGTCTGAACAACCCTATCAGTACAAAAAGAGCAAACTTGGCTAGACCCATAAGCTCTTGATCTAGAAGTGTGACATCCTGATTTTCCAATTCTGTTTTCAATTGAATAAGTCGGGCATTTCATCTTCGCGTCTATAGCTCTCTTCTCCGAGTTGGCCACTCACGAGATAACTAGTCTATCAGTGAAGCCGTTAAGGAATCTAAACGCAATAGACTTGAGAATTCGACCAGAACCGATCGCTCGACCGTGCTAATCTGCAAGGGTCATTACGGCACGTGATCGATTAGAGACCGGAGATAGGTTGATTCAACGGAACCATGTAATTCGGTGTGGGTGATTCCACCTAATTGCACAATTCTTGTTGATCGGCACTAGACCGATTTCTTTGTCGTTTTGGTACCCTGTGTTCGTATTTGAAACCTTGAGATTTCTACGACAACCGAGAGTTGCTAATGTGTCGAAGATGCACTTTGTGGCTTGAAAATAATCAACCACAGGTCAATTGCACTTTGAAAATTCCTAAAAGCTACCCGGTAGATTAGGATGCGCTTATATCGCGCCGGATTGAAATTAACCGAGAAATTGAACCCGATTACAGAAATTGGAAGTTCTGTTATGTCACAAATCATTTTAGGAATGTCAACTCATCTCCGTAAGATTTTTCTACAAACCGAGATTTTTGGCGAAAAAGCAAAGTAAGGCCGTTTTTGTTCGAGATTGTCGGATGGCCGTTTTAATCAAATCTTTGGGATGCAAGTTAGATCACTTGATGGGGAAAAGTCATAAGATGGTTGAGGACACATGGCTGAATTTTTTAGACTTCAATTGAATTGAATTGAAGAGATTGGTTGAGGAATTGAATGAAATTGATTGAATTTGATGTACAAATGTACCAAATTCGTAGGCCATGGGGCACACAACATTTTGGACCCATTGGCAAGCTTGGCGGAGGAAGCTAAGGTGAGGAAAATGGCTGAGGGTGAGGGCCAGGCTGGTGGGGGCAAGAGAGAGAGAGCAAGACAAGTGTTGAGCCTAGGGGCTCTTGGGGTCCCCCTCTCTTCAGCTGAGCCTTCTTCCTCCTTGAAGCATGGCTTTTCCATTATTGAAGAAGCTTGAGAGCTCAGAAAAACCAGAGGAAACCAGCTGAGCCAGCTCCACCGTCGCACACCCACCGGACCAGCCAAGCCCGTCGTTTTTCTCCTCTGTTTTCCCCGCGTTCCAGTTTCTGCTCCAGCCGACCTTTCTCCAAAGATCCGAGTAAAAAGTTATCTTCCTGGTCAAATCAGCCAACGCTCCACCCACCATCGCGAAGAACACATCCAAACCGTTTAGGATGACTTGACGGTACCCCGAAAGGAGCCCTGTAGCCTCCCGAAATTGGGCACGAAGGAACGGCCCGCCGGACCGCCTGGTTCCGCCCTGCTCCGCCTGTTTCGCGTTTTCTTGCTGTTTCGCCCCATTCCGACCCTTTCTTTGCCCATCCCAACCTCCAACAAGATCCCCAAGACCCCCGGGAGCCACCGGTTGCCAACCACCCGCTCGCCGGAGCTCCGAGCGGCCCGTTTTCGCTGTTGAAGTTGCTGGTTTCTTCTCTGCAGTTCAGCCCAGAACAGAAGCAGAAAACCAGCAAGGGTTTTCAGTCGTCGTGGCCCGTTTTCAAGCCCTTCCCGGCCTCCGTTGGTGTCGCCGCTTTGGGGTTTATCGACCGCCTTGGCGTCGTGGTCACCGTGAACTCACCGGCGCGCAAAACCGGTGAGTTTATCCTCTAATCCTCGCTTAGTAAGTTAATCATGCTTAAGGGATGTTTAGATTAGTCTAATTAGGTTTAGGTGGTTAAATTAGATTATTTTAATGTAAATTAGATTAGTTGTATGATTAGTTTAATGGGTGTTTAATTAGGGCTAATTATATGCTTAAATTAGTGTAATCTTGTTTAAGCCCTAATTAATTATTTTTTAATTAATTAATTATTTCGAATTTATAAATATTATTTTATTAAATTATATTATTATAATATAATATTTAATTATTTAATTTTCGGAATTAAATTTAATTATTTAATAATTTCGAAAATTTTGCCGGGATGGCCTACTGGGTCGTTAGAATTTCGTGCTGATCGCAGGTGTGGTCAGTTTGTGCTAATTGTATGTTTAAATTGAGAAATTGAGTGATTGATGATTTTGGTTAATAATTCCAAAAGTGTGGAATTGAGTGATATTGATGAAGTTGTGATATTTAACTTGAAAATACCCGGTGTTAGCTTTTAGCACCGTAATTGCTTTGTATGACTAGTTTGAATCGTTGGTTGTTATTGGATTGAATATCCAGTTCTATGGTTTATTATTGAATGATAGCTTTGGCGAGCATTTGTTTATATATATATATGTATCAGCTTGGGCGAGCAATTATTATATACATATATATACTTTGTGCGAGCTATTATATATGCTACAAGCTTGTGCGAGCTATTATATTATCTATATCGCTACTTCCGGTGAGCTATTATCTATATATTGCAGCTTTTGGCGAGCTATTATATTATCTATCAGCCACAGCTTCCGGTGAGCTATTATCTATATATATTGCAGCTTTTGGCGAGCTATTATATTATCTATCATGCTACTTTCTGGTGAGCTATTATCTATATATACAGCTTGTGCGAGCTATTATATATGCTACAGCTTCTAGTGAGCTATTATCTTATATACAGCTTGTGCGAGCTATTATATTATCTATCAGCTACAGCTTTGGTGAGCTATCTATCTATACAGCTTGAGCGAGCTACCGTCTATATGTTACATCTTTGAGAGCATATGTCGTATTAACGACTGATTTGATAGACGGTATGGGATGATAGATAATATTGGTTGATGGATAGTATGGATTGGAATAGAAGATAGATAGTTTGATTAAATTGAATCGCTGGATCAATTGTTTGATTGAGAATTGAATTGTACTGACGTGCAGAAGGAATTGAGGCGAGGTAAGTCATCTATCCTATTTGTGTGGCTAGAGTGCCCTGAGGCTTATTTTCTTCCTAATCGAGTTTTAAGGGGTAGGACTCGCTGAGACATTGTCTCATCCCAGTTTGGGGAAAATATTTCAGGTCCCTAGATGGCGGTCGTGGAGGACTCGAAGCCATGGACATTTGTGGAGGTAGAGATCGAAGAATCGGCGAACGTGTCTGACTAGTGGTCATAGGACAGTTCCCTTTTGTTGAGCCTGTCTATTTTGTAGACAATCCAGTGTTGTATATAAACCTATGTGTTTATAAGAAGGCTTGTTTGGTTGTAATTGATTGCCTGCTTTTCTATCCCAAGTTAAATGTTGTCAGGGGATTTGTTTCGCTTCCGCATGTGCAATAAAAATGAATGGGTCGGCGACGTGTCCTGGGAAGTCGCATAATTTCTATCGACCAGAGTGGGATGTTCGCGTGCTCGAGGTTCGGGGCGTGACAAGAAGAGTCATATGCACAAAAAAGAGCAAAAAGAACAGAAGCTACAAGTCTTTCCAGAGACAAAACTGAAGCCAAACCAAAGAGAGAGAGCTTCTTAGCTTCAGGTTTTTTATTGGAATAACACAGAACTCTGGCTACCCCCAGGTCTCCACGAAGTGGACGTGTATGCCAGGGCGTCACTTTGCTTTTAGGTCATACTACGCCAGAAACTTGAATAGACTATTATCTAGAGTTTGTTATGTTTTTGCCTTTTGCCTGTGCTGATCTTAATATGAAAAGTCTACTATTGATGTAAGACTCCTTTGAGCTTGCTTGATTTTCAAACTAAGATTTGCTTGGTGACTGAGTGATGCTGGCCACCATTTGTAAGGCAATGCATGGCTGGTCGATGGGAATCTGCAGAAGTTTGGCAAAAACTAGGGACGTATATTTCTTTTTCTTTTTTTTTTTTTTTTTTTTTGTTCAATGTAATGAAAACAAGTGATTTGGTCCATTAGAACCAGACAAACTGTCCAGTCCGGTTCACGGTTCCAAAAACTGGAAACTAGTCCTCCTAGTCTGATTTCCAATTCTTAAATGTAGTCGGATCGGATCCAGAACTGATCACCTTCAGCTCTAGCTTGTGTAGAAAAGAATTTACACTGACGAGGTAAATTGCATGCAGACACACTTGGAGGCATGAAGCAAGAAACGAGCCGACATGGATATTATACTTTCCTGTGTGCATCACCAAGCCAATGGCACGATGACGCGGGGTTCTTGGTCGAGAAAATGGTCAAGGAAATTTATAAGACAAGTTCAAATCTTAATCAACGTAGGCTCCAAGGAAATGGTGGCCCTCCAAATAAAAAATGATTGAAGCACGTGGAATGTAGAGTCAAACGCTCTCGACCCATCAGAAGTGACTCCTGGTCCTATTATTCGTTTAATGTTGGGGCCAAATTGATGAATAGCTAATTCGAAAAGGTGAAGTACAGATGCCAATTTAATTTAATTTTTTTAATTTTGTTAATTTAGTTTGAAACCTATTGATGATTGTTCAATGTAGTTTTAAATTTTGACCAAAAATTGCCGACCGCCACGGTAGAAAAAAAGAAAATAAAAAATCAATAAAAAGATTAATAAATTTATATAAAGTATTGCGATGGTCATGTCGCATCAATCATGTGTCATGTACAACGACCGGCATTTATGTCGGCAATTTTCGTCAAAATTTATCAATCATCAAAAGGTTTAGAACTAAATGTTTAGGACTAAATTAATATCTACACAAAAGATTTAGAATTTCTTTGATAATTACCACAATTTATAACCCTAGTATTTCCAAGAACCTAAGGAGGAGGAGGAAGACAGAGTAATGATAGCCACACATGAAACCCTCCAATAAGGCCACGTCTCTTCAAAGATTCATCCACATGTTTATATATAGTGAAAGAATCGTAAAAACATATATAGTTTTTTTAAAATTCTAAACATTAGAACTTCCATAAAATGCAAATAGTGACACGTAAAAACATACATAGTTTTTCTATAATTATTTCAAATTTAAATAACATTACTTTTGCTTTTGCTAAGGCTGAAACAAAAGGAAAATCTTAAGAACCGGTGGGTCAAAGAGGGAACCACGATATGCCTCAACTCTGTTTGACTTGATCAAACGTGCTGCTAAAGATGGAGGCCGATGTAGTAATAAAAAAAGAAGGTTATTCGTCGAGAGAAAGTCAAAACTAACCTCATTTGAACATGACTCGAAGCAAATAAACACTCGGTTTGTTGGCGGCTGAGGGTAACCATCCTAGATATTTCCAAGAACCTGAGGAAGGAAGACCGAGTTACTGAAATCATCCATTTTCTTAGAAGCTAAGGTGGCCAAGTTTCTTGAAAGCTTTATCACTGTGTCTATATATAGTTCAAGAAGAAGCTTGGGTTTTGCACCAGACAACTCAGAAAAGAAAGTTCTCAACTTCGATTTCTACGATTATTCTTTAAAGAGAATCAGCTGAAGTGTTAAATTCTCCTCCTTTTTTTTTCTTGCTGCCTCTTGGAGTTTTGTTGTTCTCATCCTCAATCGTGAGTCTCTTCTCGAGCCTCTTCAGCTGCTTCTCCTATCATTCCGACAGTAGAGTGATTAGCTACGAAGGGGAGGATCACTCGAACAAGAGCAGTTTGATAAGCAAAGATGGCCATGTGGGAGTTGAAGCCAAACTGAAGAAGAACAGCTCCAAGAAGTAGTCCAAGCCTCCACTGATTCCGGTGGCTTACTTCCCCATTGGATCTAACCTCTCTCGTCTCTGAGTCCCGCCGAAAACTTGTTAGGACTATAGTATTAGCACCTAGAGGGGGGTGAATAGGTGACTAAAGCGATTTTATAAATTTTAACCCGAATGAGAGATTAATGAATTAAAAAAACAACAATCGCTGCAAATGAAAGTAATGAAAGATAAAAGGATTAGGGATAGAGAATCAAGACTCCATATTTATAGTGGTTCGGCTTAGACCAAGCCTACGTCCACTCTCCCGCATGGACAGCTCTTCTGGCTGGATTTCACTAAGAATCAAAAAGAGTGTTTACAATCTCGCGCCCTTGAATCCACAGTGTAGAAACTCTACTACACTTCCTCAAGATCTCATCACACTTTGGTCTCTCTTTTGATTACAAGTATTGCTCAAAGAATAAGATCACAAAATAACAAGGAGAATCAAACTTTGGAATTTTTCTATCCGGTACCCTTCAACAACTTGAGCGTCTCTCTTATATACTTCTCCATGCCTTCATTACCGTTGGCACCTTCCAAAGAAGTTTTTCCAATCAACCCGTTGGACAGAATTAATTTAGAGAGATCTCGAGCTCTTTAAGGTAAGTGTAGATAGCCCATCAATCCTGCTCGCCCATACAATCAGGATCTTGGTTTCCATAAGTAGAACCTTCCAAGTAAGTTGCGAATCTTAGAGAATCTATATTTATTCGGATACGAATATAAGATCTTGTAGTGCCGATTCCAAATAAAGATATTCATTAGCCGTTGGAGCCAAAACCATATTAGATAGAATCGAGAATAGAAGTTTTTAACTTGACGGTCCGGAAACTGTCCATGAGAGTAGACTTTGAAACTTGAGTCTTGATATCACAAACTTTGATCTTCGAGCTTTGCTAGTAGAGTCTCAAGTCTTCGGACTAGACTGATGGAAATGTTTTGTCGACTTCAAAATATCTGAAGAGAATTTATCCAACAATCTCCCCATTTTTTATGGTGACAAAACTTTCCTGCAGATTTGAATAATATTGCCCTGCAATACAACATTTAAGCTAACAATGATATCTCATAAAAGATTAGAGTAAAGATAGTATAAGTTGTCATGTACACAGATGTCTTGTACACAGACTTATCCTGCACACAGATCTGCATCCACAGAAAGCACATTAGTCCTGTGTAGATATCAACTATCTTTATCTAATTTAACAGCTTAAAGTAATGCAGTAATAAGCAAGCATTTCAAAAAACTTAAGATAAAGTCAAAATGTCAATCATAAATGTCAAACAAAATATTAAATCCAAAAAGGTGTTTAAAAAGTGAAAGTTTAGAATGAATTAATAGAGTGAAAATCTGCAAAGTCTTCTCCCCCTTTTTGTCATCATAAAAAGGTGAGAAAATCAAGTAGCGCGAGGAATGCGAATAAGTTGAAAGTCCTCCATAAACTTGACAGTTCCTTCCAGCTTCCTCAAATCCTCCTGTAGTTGAGTGAGAGCAAAGGCCTCTTGCAAAGGGGCCCGAACCTGATGTTGAACATCTTTAATCTGATCATGCAAGGAGATGAACATAGCATGATTCTCATTCTGCAAAGTCTAAAATTCACACCCCATAGCATATATTTGGCCTTTGAGCTCCAAAATGATTTCAAGCAACCTTCCGAAATCAGTTGAATTGTCAGTTTGTGTGCTTGCATCAACTCGGTCTGATGGTGGAGTTAAGTTAGTGGAGTGAGTATCAGCAGGAAGATCATCATGTGGAGATGTTTCTTCTTCCTCAGGAAAATGAGCAGCATGAACATCTTCTACATCAGGAGGTGATATACTAACACTTGCACTGGTAAATGTCAAGAGAATATGAGTACTTTTTCTTTGGACATCTCCCCCTGTTTTAATGCCTTCTGGAGGGGAGAAGTACTCTTCTTGCTGAGGAGTTTCCTCAGTAGCAAAATGTTGTTGATCCTCCTTTTCTGCTGGAGAATCTGCTTGATCTTCTTTGGCTTGTGAGTCTGCTGGTTGTTGCTGGGAGTCTGTCTTTGCTGTTTCTTCTTCTTCTTCTTCTTCTTCTTCTTCTTCTTCCTGCAAGGATTCCTTTTCCTAGTTCCCTTTCTCAGTTTCCTCTACAACTTGTTGTTCTGGTTCTGCTGACACAGGAGCAGAATACTGAAAAACAAAGGCAGAGATAGGCATTCATCCTCATCATCTTCATCCTCCAAGATGATTGCTCGCATCTTCTTGATAGGACCAGTCACAGGTTCCTTTCCTTTCCTCTTAGCAGCAAAAGAGTCTGGTCTGGTCTTAACAGGGGTTTTCTCCTTGAACTACTCCAACTTCTTACTGAGATCTTTCAGACGCATTTTTGTAATCATCCTCAGACCAATGACCATTTGATCAATAGTCTTCACAGAGAGAATGTGGGGAGGCTGAATGTTCAAATGTCTTAAAAGACAAGTGATGAGAGCAGCATAAGGGATTTTTCCATTGTCCTTCGCCATAGACCTGTACATGTGAAACATGATAGTATGGGGCAAAGAGAAGTTTAGACCGATCTTGATTGCATACATCAGTTTGGCTTCTGAGATGGATACATCTATCTTCGATGTCAATTTTAGTCTGAGACAGTTGATCACTATCTTGTGAAGCAGAGTATTTGTAGCATTCATCCTTGAGTAGGAGAGACGACCTTCTATGATTCTGTCTCTCGCAAGTTCCAGAGTTGCATGACTCACAGACACAGAGATTGATTGGAAAGCTCCTCTTTCCACACCAATTACATCCACCAGAGTATATGTGTCAACCACATACTCTCTATCTCTCACACTGAAGGAAAAACTATTGGCATCAAGAAAACTGAGGTTGGAATAAAAATAGGTTGTCAATTCAGAATAAGCAACCTCGCTCTCAGTACAGAATTTATGAAGTTGAAGCTTCTCAAACTTCTCCCTCAAATCGATGCTCAACAGATCCAGAAAATCAAAATCCATCGTTCGTGGGTTCATCACCCCACGCTTCACCAATTTCCCATACACTTTCTTGTGTTCCTCATATCGGAACAATTCGTCCTTCTTTCCTCGAAGAGTTGCAGCCACACCCATCCTAGGCTTAAAATGTACAAACATCTTCTCATCATCATCTTTCCCCTCATGCTGATTTATACTACCAAAGTGAGGGTCACTCGGAAAGTTCGCAAAGGTCTTTGCTGCCGTTCCAACAGGAACGCCCGATCTTTCCATCACAATGAGAAAACGTGTCTCATTTTTATAGCCTTTCTCTTTCAAAAACTCATCTCATTGCAGAACCTCCTTCCTTTAATACAGAATAAAGCCTATAAACAAACGCAGGCTTAAGAGACCTTACAGGTTCGATATCTTCAATGATTTCCTCTGTATGTTGCGGATGACGAACATGGGATCTAGTTGAAGAGGAGCGTTGTTGAGAGTGTTGGTGCACTTGTTCACTTGGAAAGTCACCTTCATCAGTGAGATCAAAATGCGTAGGCCCCTCACCCGAGCCCTATGGTCCCCTGCTCGCAATTCTTGAAGATTTCCTCTGGTACGACATTGTTACTTTCTTGGAGGGAACTTCACACTTGTGTCGCAAGAAAGATAAAAACTTGAGGAGAAGAACTTGAGAAGGAGAATCTCAGAGAGTGAAAGTTTGAGTTCTAGGGTTTTTGTGTAAAAGAAGAAAGAGGACGAGCAAGAGTATAAAAAGTAATCGAATTGTGGTATCTGAAGCGTCGCAAGAAGGAAAGAATAAAAAAAAAAATCTTTTTCAAAAAATAACTGCCTTAAACAAATCGATAACCACCTTCGTTTAAAAATAACTGCCTTAATAAACGCAATTAGAGATAAACAGATAATCTTACATTTTCGAGATATCAGTTTAAACGAGTAAATGAACTGAAATTCTAACAACTTACAGTCGTGACGATTGGCATTCCAAGTCTGAATCTTTGAGTCTGATACTTTGTCAAACTTAGATGCTGAGTCTGAGCTTCAACAGTCTTCAAGAGATAAAATATTGAGTCTTGAACGAATAGACTCAAATAAACTTTTCTCAAGTGGCTTTGTGAAGATGTCTGCCAGTTGATTCTTTAAGTCAATAAATTGTATCAAGACTTCTTTGTTCTGAACATGATCTCTTATAAAATGATGTCGAATCTCAATATGTTTTGCTCTTGAATGTAGAATAGGATTCTTTGTAAGATTGATTGCACTGGTATTGTCACATTTGATCTCTGTGCAAAAGTCTTCAATACCAAAGTCTCGTAGTTGTTGTTTTATCCATAGTATTTGAGAACAGCAACTTCCAAGAGCTACGTATTACTCGCTTCACCGTTGAGAGAGCCACAGTACTTTGCTTTCTTGAAAACCAAAATACTGCCATGTTTCCAAGTAATTGACAAGTACCTGAAGTGTTTTTTCTTTCAACTCTACAACCTGCGAGATCTGCGTCTGAATAACCAAGAAGAGTAAAGTCTCATTCTCTGGGATACCATAGACCAATCTTAGCAGTAGTTGCAACATATTTAATTATACGTTTAGCAGCAATTAAATGAGATTCTTTAGGATCTGATTGAAATCTAGCACATATGCAAACACTAAATAATATGTCAGGTCTAGATGCAATAAGATAAAGAAGTGAACCAATGATACTCCTGTATAACTTTTGGTCGATTTTCTTCCCTGCTTCATCTTTGTCTATCTTCAAAGAACTTGACATAAGTATGTCAATCTTTTTGCAATTCTCTAGACCGAACTTTTTAACAAGTTATTTTGCATATTTTTCTTGATGAATAAAGATTCCTTCTTTCAGTTGTTTCACTTGTAGACCAAGGAAAAAGGATAGTTCACCCATCATGCTCATCTCGAATTCATCCTGCATAGACTTAGAAAATTTCTTGCACAAAGTCTCATTAGATGATCCGAATATAATATCATCAACATAAATCTGAACAAGTAGAAAGCTTTTGCCTTTCTTTTTAATAAACAAAGTAGTGTCTACCTTTCCTTTAGAGAAATCACTTTGAATTAAAAAGTTACTTAGCTTTTCATACCAAGCTCGAGGAGCTTGTTTTAATCCATATAAAACTTTTTTCAGTCTGAACACTGAGTCTGGTTTCTTTGAGTCTTCAAATCCATGAGGTTGTTCCACATAGACTTCTTCTTGAATAAATCCATTCAAGAATGCGCTTTTGACGTCCATTTGAAATAACCTGAAATTCTGATAACAAGCAAAAGCAAGTAGTAATCTGATTGCTTCTAACCTTGCTATTGAAGCGTAAGTCTCATCATAATCTATCCATTTTTCTTGCGTGTATCCTTTAGCCACGAGTCTTGCTTTGTTTCTTGTCACTTTGCCTTTTTCATCGACTTTATTCCTGAAAACCCATTTAGCTCCAATAACATATTTACCTTTTGGTTTATGAGTCAATTCCCAAACATCGTTAATACTGAATTGTCTGAGCTCTTCTTGCATTGCTTCAATCTAGCTTTCATCAGCTAAGGCTTCTTCAATGTTTTTGGGTTCTATTTCAGAAATAAGTGCAACATCACTAGACTCTACTCACCTTTTGGATCTTGTCTGCATTCCCTCATTAATGTTTCCAATAATGAGTTCTTCAGGATGATGAGACTTGTGCTTCCAGTTACTGGATAGTCTGATAGGTTGTTGATCTTTTTCCGGAGTCAATTCTTCATCGAACTTATTGTACGCTTCTGAATTTTGAACTGCTTCAAGAGAGATAGATCTAGCAAAGTCTGGAACAAATTATGATTCTCCAGTCTGAATTAGCTGAATTTGTGGAGAGTCTTGAAATTTGACGTTCATTGATTCTTCCACAGTTGAGTCTTCTTGTTGAATACTCTATAGGCTTTACTTGTAGTTGAGTAACCAAGAAAGAATCCTTCATCTGATTTTTCTTCAAACTTATCAACTCGATCATTTGCATTCTTCAGAATAAAGCATTTACAACCAAATACTTGAAAATAAGAAACAATTAGTTTCTTTCCTTTAAAAATTTCATGAGTTTTCTCAAGAATTGGTCTTAAAAACACTCTACGTTAATAATATAGCAAGCGCTTGAAACAAATTCAGCCCAAAACCTTGAAGAAATATTACTTTCAATCAAAAGAGTCCTTGCCATTTCTTGTAAAGACCTATTCTTCCTTTCCACAACCCCATTCTCGTTCCGGTGTATATGGAGAGGAGAATTTATGCCGAAACCAGACTCATCACAAAATTTAGCAAAGTCTTGATTTTCAAACTCACCTCCATGGTCTGCACGAATGCTTGAGATAGTGTGACATTTCTCATTCGCACCTTCTTAGCAAACTTTGAAAAAAGAGAGAAAGTCTCAGACTTACTTGAAAGAAAGTAGACCCAAGTAAATCATGAATAATCATCCACTATTACTAGGTAGAATCTTTTTCCACCAATGCTTTGCGTTCTAATAGGTTCAAATAAGTCCATATGCAAAAGCTGCAGTACACGATTAGTGGAAACTTTACTTATTGGTTTGTAAGAGTTTCTAACCTGTTTACCCAGTACGCATGGTGTGCATAGATCAGACTTTAAGTAATTGAGAATAGGCAATCCTCGAACAAGTTTCTTGGAAGAGATCTTGGTGATTTGCTTCATATTGGTATGGCCTAGCTTTCTGTGCCATAAATTAGCTTCATCTTGTACTGATATTAAGCATTGTGATCTTTCATGATTCACATCCAGAAGATAGATATTTCCATGTCTTCGTCTAGTAAAAGATTGAGTAAAATCTTTACTAATTCCAGAGCACGTTCCTTCCTAGATATTGATCTTGAAACCAGTATCACACAACTGGCTTATGCTAAGCAAGTTGTAATTTAATCATTCAACTAAGGAGACATTCTTGATTAACAGACTTCCAATCTTTACTGTTCCACGACCAGTAATTCTTCCTTTGTTGTTACCACCAAAGGAAAACTTTTCTTCCATCTATCTGGACAAGTTTTATGAAGCAACTTGAATCTCCCGTCATATGTCTTAAGCAGCCACTATCTAGATACCATTTAATCTTCCTTTTGATAGTGACCTGCAATTAAAAAGAATTCAAGCTTTCTTTGGTACCCACATCATATTGGGTCCAGAAGAGTTAGAGCAATAAACAGTCTTTGCCCAATTCCTTTTAATAGGTCTCCAAACCAAAGGACATTCTTTCTCAAAATGTTCTGAGCTTTGACACTTGGAACATTTCAAAGCATTTCTGCAGCAGGTTTTACAAAGACTTTTTGGAAATGATTTTTATAAGCAATTCTAGTTGGTCTTTGTTTGATTCTTTCCTTCACCTTTGGGAAATCAATCAAAGGAATAGTTTCAAAAGTCATACCAAGACCTAACTTATCAAAGTAGGGTCTTTGTATCGAAAGAATCTTATCCAATTTTTCAGAACCATTTGAAAATCTTTTTGATATATTAGAAATATCATTTTTCAAAAGATTATTTTCTTTGGAAACAGAGTCTGAGTTTTCTTTCACGATAGTAAAGTTCTTTTCCATCTTTTCAAACTGATCTTTCCAAATTTTTTCCTGTTGCTTCAATGTAGAATTCTCCTTTTTTTAATTTGGAGATCCTCTTAAGAGAAGTTTTTAGACTAAGACAAAGTTCATCAATATACTTAGAAACCTTGATAGGAATTTTTAGATTACTAACCTCGAGTTCATTGTCTGAGTTTGTATCTATATCAAGGTCTGAGTCTGAATAAGATTTTGCCATCAAACAGATATTGGCATAATCATCATCACTCTCTTCACATTCAGTATCACTCCAAGTCTTTGCTTTAAGTGCCTTCCTGTATTTCTCAGTCTTTCCTTTTCTTTTCTTTTCTTTAACAGAGTACAGTTGGATCTAATGTGTCCATTTTTCTTGCATTCAAAGCAAGTCACTTCTTTGTTAGAATCATCTTCCTCTGTTGATTTGTTTTGAAACCTTTGTGAGCTTTGTTTCTTCCAATTGAATTTCCTTCCCTTTATGTTTAGCTTTCTGAATCTCTTTATCATGAATGTCAGTTCTTCATCATCTAGATCTTCTTCAGAGTCTGTAACATCAGAATAATCATTAGACTTTAAGGCAATAGATTTCTTACCTTTTGAATCTACCTCTTCGTTGTGTGCTCTACTTCGTAAGACTGAAGAGTTCCAACCAGTTCGTCTACAGAGAGTGGAGCAATCCTCTGTGTCTCTCTTATTGAGGTTTTTATGTAATTCCAGTCTTTAGAGAGTCCACGTAGGAGTTTGTTGACCTTCATATGTCCTGAGATTGGATGTCCCTGATATTCAAGACCATTCACAATTTCAGTAAAATGACTAAACATGTCAGTTATTGATTCTCCTAATCTCATCTTAAAGACTTCATATTGTCCCAAAAGAATATTGATCCTTGTTTCTTTCACTCGATCAGTCCCTTCATAGGTAATGTGAAGCCTATCCCAAACTTATTTTGCTGTATCACAAGAAGATATTCCGTTATACTCAGTAGGGGATAAAGCACAATATAAGGAGTAAATGGCTTTAGCGTCAAGAGTCTGTCTCTTGGTTATTTCTTCTTGAGTCATCCGAATAGGACTAGCAACTTCTTTTCCTCTCTCGATTACGATGCAACCGCAGAAATGATTCCTTTATCTACCACTTCCCATTCCAAAGGATCTTTCAATCTTAGGAATGCTTTCATCTTGTTTTTCCATATGCTTTGTAGTCTTTTCCATCAAAGTATGGAGGTCCTGTATTGCTTTGACCTTCAACCAACCCTATAGGCAACATACTAGCCATAGATCTTTTACTCAGAAGTAAAGACACTTCTTATAAACGAGTACACAAGCTTTGATACCAATTGTTAGGACTAGTATTAGCACCTAGAGGGGGGTGAATAGGTTACTAAAGCGATTTTATAAATTTTAACCCAAATGAGAGATTAATGAATTAAAAAAACAACAATCGCTGCAAATGAAAGTAATGAAAGATAAAAGGATTAGGGATAGAGAATCAAGACTCCAGATTTATAGTGGTTCGGCTTAGACCAAGCCTACGTCCACTCTCCCGCACGGACAACCCTTCTGGCTGAATTTCACTAAGAATCAAAAAGAGTGTTTACAATCTCACGCCCTTGAATCCACAGTGTAGAAACTCTACTACACTTCCTCAAGGTCTCACCACACTTTGGTCTCTCTTTTGATTACAAGTATTGCTCAAAGAATAAGATCACAAAATAACAAGGAGATTCAGACTTTGGAATTTTTCTATCCGGCACTCTTCAACAACTTGAGCGTCTCTCTTATATACTTCTCCATGCCTTCATTACCGTTGGCACCTTCCAAAGAAGTTCTTCCAATCAACCCGTTGGACAGAATTAATTTAGAGAGATCTCGAGCTCTTTAAGGTAAGTGTAGATAGCCCATCAATCCTGCTCGCCCATACAATCAGGATCTTGGTTTCCATAAGTAGAACCTTCCAAGTAAGTTGCGAATCTTAGAGAATCTATATTTATTCGGATACGAATATAAGATCTTGTAGTGCTGATTCCAGTCGAAAGATATTCCTTAGCCGTTGGAGCCAAAACCATATTAGATAGAATCTGAATAGAAGTTTTTAACTTAACGGTCTGGAAACTGTCCATGAGAGTAGACTTTGAAACTTGAGTCTTGATATCGTCAGACTTTGATCTTCAGACTTTGCCAGTAGAGTCTACAAGTCTTCAGACTAGACTGATGGAAATGTTTTGTCGACTTCAAAATATCTGAAGAGAATTTATCCAATAAAACTGACGACCATTAATGATCTCTTGCCTGTGCAGGACCGTTTCTAGGATTTGTGCATTGGTTCATTCATTTGAAAACAAAACAGTGAAATGTTTTATTCTTTTTCATTTTTATGAGGCTAATGTATCATATTGTGGTCAGGTATCACATGACCTGTATGTGAAAAAATAGTCAAAAAGTTTTTTTCTCTATGCTTGTTTCATTAGTCCTCTTTTCTTTCAAGTCAATACCTCAGTGATTAAGATCAAGACCAGAACATGACTACATGAATAGTCAAAAAGTTGCTTTCTCCATGCTTGTTTCATTAATCCTCTTCATCATATTCATGTCTGACAAAAAGCTCGTTTGCATCACTAACGGCAGCCAGTGAACATACAATGTTAACTCTACCGATGTAGAAATTGTTAAGCAAAAAAAGAGAAACCAATAAGAAGCAAAACTTGAAGAGAAAAAAAAAGATATTACATAAGAAAAAAAAAAGAACAGACCTAAGGTAGAGCTTTAATTAGACTCCACTAGAGCATTAGAAATGATTGTACAAACCCTGAACCCTCTAGCTCAATTTGAAAACTTAAGTGTGCAGGGCATGATTAAAGGTGGAGGTAATATCACATTGATTTTTCTAAAATATCAATCTGACCTTCGAAATTAGACTTACAAGTTACTTGAATTAGTTACTAGAAAACATGAGCCCAAAATCTATTGAGTATACTCTAGTTACTCATACATGACTCCACTACTCAGTTTGGACAACTCAAATATGATCATGTAATGGACGTGGAATGTGTAGAAATAAGTGCACATATCGTGTAATTGATATTAATCCCTTTTCTAATTCAATCCCGAAACACTACTTTGTACCTCAAAAATTTGACACCCCTTGAAATCTTACTTGGGTGTCATCACTAGATCCCACCTCCTCCCGTAACATTATCCCATTTGAAACGGAACTTATATTAACTCATTTAAGGAATAAATTTAGAAAAAATAAAGCAACATCACCTGCGTAAACATATGCTATAACTGCTCTTCAATAGACATGTTGAAAATTAAAATTATATATGTCAGTCTCTAGACTCACTTCTATTAAGAAATTTTTACTTCGCAAGTGTACACAACCAGAATTCAGGCATTGATATTCATATATATTGCTTTTAATAAGATAAGGGTTTCTATTTCATGAGTACTTTTGTAGGAAATATTTTACACCAACGACATAATTTATATAAATCCAATGTGAAAACCCTAATCTCTAGAGTAAATTGCCTGCTGACATACTTGGACGCGTCAAGCAAGGAACAAGACGACTTGTTCCTAGAAGTGACGTCGTACCTTGACTATGATTAGAAAAGGAAAAGCAGATACCAAGTTAGAAAGAAGGACATCACGAATCAAAGAACTGATACACGCCAAGCGGCAATTAAAATTGGTCTCCCACGGATGTACATCAATCACCAAGCCAATGATGCAATGACGCGTGTCTCTTGGTCGAGAAAATGTAAAGGGGAAATTCAGAGAAGAATCTTAATCAACGTAGGCCGCTTCTCTCCAAAGCTTTACCGGCATGCCTATAAATAGTGAGAGAACCGTGAATTTTCTCAAAACAACTCGGCAAAGTCAGCCATTACAACAGCTTCAGGTGTTACCACAGAGAACCCAGCCAAAAGTACTGATTTATCAGCCTCTTCTGCTCTCGGAATAATACTTGCCGTTTAATCCTCGTCGAATCATGAGTCTCTTCTCAAGCCTCTTCAGTTGCTTCTCCGATCATTCCGATAGTAGAGTGATTAGCTTCGAAAGAGAGGGTCACTCGCACAAGAGCAGTTCATTAAGCAAAGACGGCCATGTCAAAGGCGAAGCCTCCTCCGATTCCGGTGGCTTACTTCCCCATCGTATCTAACCTCTCTCGTCTCTGAGTCCGGCTGAAATTTGAAAAACATTAGCGATCATCTCTTTTGCACAGGAGGGATGATAGAATCCGTGTATTAATTCATTCATTTGTTCCTATAAATTTGTTGGGAGCTGAATATAAAAAAGCGAGAAACGTTTTTTTATTTTTCCTTTTATGAGGTTAATGTATAGTATTGTGCTAAAGTATCACATCATGTTTATATTAAAGAATAGTCAAAAGTTTTTCTCTATGTTTGTTTCATTAGTACTCTTCCCTTTCAAGTTGAGTTAAGTACACTAGAAGTGTTAAAAGTTATGTACGATGCTCACTTTGATACCAAAAATTTTCATCAGCTTACTTAAATGCCAACTCGAAGAAAAAAAAAACGATTACTTAAGTGCCACCGGTAAAAAATTCCGGTAATTCGTCTGACGTGGAATTTTTATAGAATTTTAATGTCAATATGCCTTTTTAATAAATATAAAAAAAAAAAATGAATTCCAACTTGGACGGTGACTTGGCCCTTCTTGACAATACGGCGTCGTTTCGAGTCTCCATATCATTCTTTCACACTGGTTCTCGTTTCTCTCCTCTCTCAATCTTAATGGAAGCTCCTCCCATGGACAGCACAAAAATCACATGATTTTCTGCCAAGCAAAAAGCGGCCATCCCACAAACAAAAACAAAATATCTAGATGAGGGTTTTGCTTCAGTGGGGTGCGATATTGAAGGAGAAATCAGCATAATGGGAAAAACGTGAGGTGGGAAGGTTGTTTTTTCAACTTTTAGCTTCATTTTAAATTTTTTTGAGAATAAAAGTGCGATTGTGGGAGGTTTCGCTTCGTCGACTCCCTCGCCTCGTGCCTCTCCGCCATGGGCATCTGGAAGGGTGACCGTCCTCCTCCTCCTCTCCTTTCGTTGCCTGCCTCGCTTTCGTGTCCCTTGGTGCTACCATAATCGTTCTATTAATGCACTCTTTAGTATTTTTCACTTCCCGGCATCCGAAGCTTCATTAGGACTCCTTGTTTTCTCTCATCATCAAGAGTTTCAGCTACTAATTTTGCACTAAATCCTCTGTTATCAGATTAGGGTTTGAAAAAAAAAAAAAAAAAACTAAAGTTTTTCTCAATTTGAGATTAGGGTTTGAAGAGAGGGTGAATTTGGGGCAAATATGTGGTAAACGGCATTGTTTGGGTTAATATTTGCTGACTTACTATGCCGGCAAGCCACGTCGACTTCAAAAATTAATAAAAAAAAGTGTCACGTTGGATTTCTGGCCAATCAGATCGTCTTCAACACTTGATTTGCTGGCGGCTCAAGGTGACCATCCTAGATGTTTCCTAGAACCTGAGAAAGAAGACTGAGTTACTGAAATCATCCATTTTCTTGGAAGCTAAGGCGGCCAAGTCTCTCCAAAGCTTCATCACTATGTCTATATATAGCTCAAGAAGAAGCTCGGGTTTTGCACCAAACAACTCAGAAAAGAAAGTTCTCAACTTCGATTCCTCCGATTGTTCTTTAAAGAGAATCGGCTGAAGTGTTGCTGGCTCTTAGAGTTTTCTTGTTCTCATCCTCAATCATGAGTCTCTTCTCGAGCCTCATCAGTTGCTTCTCCGATCATTCTGGTAGTAGAGTGGTTAGCTGCGAAGGGGAGAATCACTCGAACAAGAGCAGTTCGATAAGCAAAGACGGCCATGTCGGAGGTGAAGCCAAACTGAAGAAGAACAGTTCCAAGAGGAAGTCCAAGCCTCCCCGATTCCGATGACTTACTTCCCCATTGGATCTAACCTCTCTCGTCTCTGAGTCCTGCCAAAAACTGAAGACCATTGATGATCTCTTGCTTGTGCAGGAGTGCAGGAGGGTTTCTAGGATCTTTGTATTGGTTCATTCATTTGAATATCAAACAGTGAAATGTTTTAATGTATAGTATTGTGTTGAGGTATCACATTACCTGTATGTGAAAGAATAGTCAAAAAGTTGCTTTCTCTATGCTTGTTTCATTAGTTCTCTTCTCTTTCAAGTCAATACCTCAGTGATTAAGATCGAGACCAGAACATGACTACATGCATGAACACCTACTGTGGAGCTTAGACTTTAGGGTCTCTCCCTCCACCCCACTGGAAAAAAGAAAAAGAAGGTTAGCCTAACTCTGTCTGTGTTCTTGCTGTCAAGGGCAAAACTAACTTTGGAATTGTTGACGCCTAAATTTCGTCTCCTTAAATTAGGTTTTTTATTAATTATCTTTTTTTCCTTTTTTTCGGATAATAGATAATAAAGACAAAAAATAAACAACAAAAAGAAAAAGAAAAAAGGGGGTAACAGCAGGCCCCCCATGGGCCTCCACGGCCCAAGCGTGAGGCCCGGCCTCCTTCCAGTCATCCCCCTCCTCGCGCCTCTGCAACTCACGCGCAGAGGGCGCGACGCCGGAAGGATGGCCGGACGACGACGCACGTGGAGCAGGGAGGAGCAGACGTTGGATGGGACGCGCAAGTGGGTGGAAGGGACGCCGGTTCGGCCGCACCTAGGGCCGGTCGACGCACGCCGGACGACGGCCGAACCTCCGTCGACCGGCACACCCTCCGCCTATAAATAGGCCCCCGACGAAGGCCAAAACACACACGGAAGCGAGGGAGAGCCAGATCTGGGGCTTGCCAACCTCGGACAACCCACCGAGAGACTTCGGGGAGGTCCGAGGTCGAGCGGCCACTGATCCGAGCCAGCCGGAGGGAGAGGCGCGGGGGAGAGAGAGAGAGGGGGCGAAGCCGAAGGAGAAGGGAGTCCGCGTGGGTCGCCGCCGTCGCCTGTCGCCGAGCCATCGCCGGTGTTGCCGCCTCCATCGCGCTCACTCCCCCCGCGCCGCCGTCGCCGCCACCGCCGCCGTCGTCGCCGTCGCCGCATCCTCCTCCTCGGCGCGCGAATCGGGAACCCTAGGGTTCCCGATTTTCAGTCGCGACCCGGGTCGTTGGTCGGACCCGGGTCGGGGGGAACCGGGTAGGGTTTCCCCCCCCTTTTCCAAAACGACGTGATCTTGTTTTTTTTAAAAAAAAAAAAAAAAAAAAAAAAAAAAAAAAAAAAGCGGGACCGGGTCGTTGGGTCGGACCGGGTCGGGAACCGGGTAGGGTTTCGCCGGTTCCCCCTTTTCCCAACGGCGCCGTTTCCTTTTTTAAAAAAGAAAAAAAAAATGTTGAAAAATCCGAGCCGGGCCCGCAACGCGGCCCGAGTGCGGTCGGCTTTTTTTTTATTTTCCAAAAAATATATTAAAAAATATATATATTTTCGAAAATAAAATATATAGAAAATATTTTATTTTCCAAAAAGGCAGAAAACATTTAAAAATATAAAAAAATATTTTATTTTCGAGAAAAATCAGGAAAAATAAAAAAAAATATATTTTATTTTCCAAAAAAGGCAGAAAATATTTAAAAATATAAAAAATATTTTATTTTCAAGAAAATCGAGAAAAATCGAAAAATACTTTATTTTCCAAAAAATATTAAAATATATATTATTTTCCAAAAAAAAAAAATCAAAAATCAAAAAATCAAAAATATTTCATATTTTCCAAAAATGCCAAAAATTCAGAAAAAGCCAAAAAAACTTGTATTTTTTTCCAAAAAAAATACCAAAAATCCCTTTTTTGTCCAAAAATTGGAGAAAGGTCCAAAAATATCTTTTTCCAAATAATGCATGGAAAATCCCTAAAACATCCAAAAAAACCTCGGGGTTTAAACGAGGTTAGGTACCGAAAGGGCATTAATGATTAACTAGTGTAATCAAGTCCCCGATCCTAATTTCTCAGTTGCGCGGAGCGAATATTTCTCCCAATATTTCGCATGGGTTTCTAATCAACCCACCCCAAATTGATTAGTGGCGACTCCGTTTTAAAAATTAATTTACAGGTTAAAAAACTTAGACTATTAAAGTCGTGAATTGGTGGACTTGGGAGAGTCCGGGCTTAATTAATCCAGCCGAGCCATTAGCCTCCTTAGGCACCCGCCCCGATCGGGCGCCGGAAAAAAAGAGGTCGCGACAGGAATAAATTCTTCATCATATTCATGTCTGATTCATGTCTGACAGAAAGCATGTTTGCATCAACAACGGCACCCGGTCAACATCCATTGTTAACTCTACCGATGTAGAGATTGTTAAGCAAGAAAAGAGAAATCAATAAAAAGCAAAACTTGGAACAAAAAAGAAAAAAGAGACTTTGCATAAGAAACATAAAGAACAGACCTAAGGTAGAGCTTAAATTAGACTACACTAGAATATTAGAAGTGATTGTATAAACCTTGAACCCTCTAGCTCAATTTGAAAACTTGAGTGTGCAGAGCATGATTAAAGGTGGAGGTAATATCGCATTGATTTTTCTAAAATATCAATATAACCTTCAAAATTAGACTTACGAGTTACTTGAATCAATTACTAGAAAACTTGAGCCCAACTCTATTGAGTATGCTCTAGTTACTCATACTTGACTCCACTATTCAGTTTGGACAACTCAAAAATGATCATGTAATGGACATGGCATGTGTAGACAAAAGTGCACATATTGTGTAATTGATATTAATTCCTTTTCTAATTCAATCCGAAAACACTCCTTTGTAAAGGCACTGATTTATCAAGCAAGGAAGAAGAATCTAGAAATATCAATCAAAATCCAATTAAAATCATGAGCTGATTCTTGGAGATACTAGAATCAAGGTATTGACAACTCTTGAAATATAATGATCTCTTCATTTATTATTTTCAATTGTTATATTATTTCTTTACGAAGTGAAATTGACTTGTAGGTTAATAAGTCGCGAATTGGTGGACTTGGGAGAGTCTAGGCTAAGCCTAATAATACTTAGCGAGCCATTAGCCTTCACACGCGCCTGCGCGTAAGAAGGCAACCGAAAAATGAGGTTACGACATTACCCACTCTCTCCAATCAATTGTACAGTAAACCACTTGTGTTAAATGTTTTGTACATTACTATAATATGCTATAACTGCTCTTAAATATATACGCTGAAAATAAAAATAATATGTGTCAGTCTCTAAGAACCAATTGTGTGAAAAAAAATTTATTTTGCAAGTGTACACAACCAGAATTCAAGCATTGACATGCACATATATTGATTTTAATTAGATAAGGGTTTCTATTTCAGGGCTACTTTTGTAGAAAATATTTTACGCCAACGACATAATTTATATAAATCCAATGCGCAAACCCTAATCTCTAGAGTAAATTGCCTGCCAACATCCTTGGTGGCGTTAAGCAAGGAACAAGACGACATGTTCCTGGAAGTGAGGTCGTACCACAACCACGATTAGAAAAGGAAAAGCAGATACCAAGTTAGAAACAAGAATAGTACGAGTCAAAGAACTGATATACACCACGCGGTGATTAAAATTGGTCTCCCACGGATGTACATCAACCAACTAGCCAATGAGGTAACGACGCGTCTCTTGGTCAAGAAAATGAAAAGGGGAAGTTCGGAGAAGAATCTTAATCAACGTAGGCTCCAAGAAAATGTTGGCCCTCCAAATTTTAATATGACTGAAGCTCGGGGAATGTAGAGTGGCGACACATGAAATCCTCCATTTTCTTGGATATTTCCAAGAACCTGAGGAGGAGGAAGTAGACCGAGTAATGATGGTGACACATGAAATCTCCTCCATGTTCTTGGAAGCTGAGGCCGCTTCTCTTTAAAGCTTTATCGACATGTCTATATATAGTGAGAGAATCGTGAATTTTCTCAAAACAACTCAGCAAAGCCAGCCATTACAACAGCTTCAGGTGTTGTCACAGAGAACCAGCCGAAAGTACTGATTTCTCAGCCCCTTCTGCTCTCAGAATAATACTTGCCCTTTACATTCTTGTCGATCATGAGTCTCTTCTCAAGCCTCTTCAGTTGCTTCTCCGATCATTCCGATAGTAGAGTGATTAGCTTTGAAGGAGAGGGTCACTCGCACAAGAGCAGTTCATTAGGCAAAGACGGCCATGTCGAAGGCAAAGCCAGGTTGAAGAAGAACAACCCCAAGAATAAGTCCAAGCCTCCTCCGATTCCGGTGGCTTACTTCCCCGTTGGATCTAACCTCTCTCGTCTCTGATCCAGCCAAAATCTGAAACAACATTAGCGATCATCATAGAATCAGCGTATTAATTCATTAATTTGTTCCTAGAAATTTGTCGGGAGCTGAATATAAAGCAGCGACAAACGTTTTTTGTTTTTCCTTTTCATGAGGTTAGTGTATAGTATCGTGCTCAAGTATCACATCATCTTTATGTGAAAGAATAGTCAAAAGTTGCTTTTTCTCTATATTTGATTCTTTAGTGCTCTCTTTCAAGTCGATTTCTCAGTGCTTAAGATCAAGACGCAAAACGGCACTACGTGAATGAACACACAATGTGGAGCCTAAACTTTAGGGTTAGTCTCTCCACCCATTTGGAAAAAACAAAAAGAAGGTTAGGCTAAATCTGTCTATGTTCTTGCTATCTAGTGTAAAAGTAGATTTACCCATTATTTTGTTCAAGTATCACATGATCTCTATGTGAAAGATTAGTCAAAAGTAGCTTTTTCTATGTTCTTATTAGTCCTCTCTTGGAGCCTATTCCTAAATGCACGAACACGCATTGTGGAGCCACCCACTTTGGAAAAAAACGAAAGGGTTAGCCTAAATCTGTCTGTTTTCTTGCTGTCAAGCGCAAAAATAGCTCCAGCTCGTGTAGAAATGATTTTACACTGACGAGGTTACCGGCACGGATCGAATGCGTAAACCCTAACTTCTAGGGTGAATTGCATGCAGACGCACTTGGAGGGTGTGAAGCAAGAAACGAGACGACGTGTTCCTACAAGTAAACTCGTACCTTGACCGCCACTAGAAAAAGAAACGTGTATTCCAATCTTGAAACAAAAGCATTACGGGTCAAAGAGCTTATATACATCAGTGTGCATCACCAAGCCAATGGCGTGACGGAGCGTGGTTCTTGGTCAAGAAAATACAAAAAGGCAAGTCATAGAAGAGTCTTAATCAACGTAGGCTCCAAGGAAATTGTGGCCCTCCAAATTAAATATGATTGAAATTCGTGGAATGTGGAGTCAAACGATCGCGACCCCTTCAAACGTGACTCCTGGTCCTTTTATTCGTTTAATGTTGGGGCCAATTCGACGAGTAGCTAATTTGAAAATGTGGTGTTCAGATAACAGTTCAGTTCAAAACTTTTCAGTTTGGCTAATTTACTCATAAAACTTTCAATAATTTGCCAATGTAATATTGAGTTTTGACTAGAAATTGCTGATGAAGAAAAGAAAGAAAAGAAAAGGACAAAAAAATCTATAAAGAAAATTAAGAAAATTATACTAATTAATGCAAAAATTATCTACATTAGCGTTGATCGTCATGTAAAATAGCCATCATCCACGTCGGTGATTTCTCACTATAATTGGCTGAAATGACTTCATTAGCAAATTGAAAAAAAAATAATAAGACTAGATTAGCCAAATTGAAAATTTTAGAATTGAATTGTTATCTGTACAATAGATTTAAGATTTTTTTTTTTTTTTTTGTCATTAACACAATTTGTAACCTAAGTAATTCCAAGAACCTAAGGAGCAAGAAGACTGAGTAAAATGATAGCGACACAGGAAACCCTCCAATTACTTGGAAGCCAAGGCCAGGTCTCTTCAAAGCCTCATCCACATGTCTTTATATGTAGTGAAAAAAAATCGTGAATTTTCTCACCACATCTCAGCAAAGTTAGCTAGTACAACGACAGCTTCTGCCAAGCGCTAATTTGTCTCAGCCTCTTCTGCTCGCAGAACATTATTTTCCGCTTCCGTCCCCATCGATCATGAGTCTCTTCTCGACCCTCTTCAGTTGTTTCTCCGATCGTTCAAACGGTAGAGTGATCAGCTTCGACGGGAAGGATCGCTCGAACAAGAGCCGCTCGGTAAGCAAAGACGGCCGCGTGGAGGGCAAAGGCGAGTCGAGGAAGAACGACTCCAAGAGCAAGTCGAAGCCTCCTCCGATACTGACGACTTACTTCCCCGCCGGATCTCAACTCTCTGGTCTCTAAGTCACGGAGAATGAAGGACGATCAATCACCTTTTTCCTGTGCACACCCAAGATACGATCAGTCGATGACTGCGAAGAAAGCATCTACTATGTGGTGCTAATACCGTGCGGGAAGCTAGCTTGGCACGACCATCCGATCGAGACTGTATTCGTTTGCTTTGATGCTTAAACATGTGCTATAGAACGATTACCATTTAGATGGCAGAGGCTGCATTTGTATTTTTCTATTTCCACTCTGAACTATCTTAATCGCAACATCAGAAGTATCTTATTTGCTGGAATTGATTGTCAATACTTTACGATCATTTACATTTCCTTCACAAATTAGTTTGCAATTCTCAGGCATTTAATCTTTGCCATGTACATTTACCCTTTGTTTGGAGACATATACGTATGCACTGTTTGTTAGTACATAGTATGTGAGCTTGGTCTCTTGGCAATGGCATGCGAAGAAAGTAGAGTGAGCTCTGCAAGAAGACGAACGAGGTAACATCTAGCGTCGAATCAAAGCGGTCAACAAAATGGAAATTAGGAAGAATTACCGAGAAGTCCTAAACCCATAATACATATGCCAATTTAGTCAATATAATCCTAAACTTTTTTGACGATTTATTAATGAATTCCGAAAAAATTGCAAATGTGGATGCCAACACTCTTATATGACATGACTAACTCTCTAGATAATTTTTGTAATTTTTTCATTTTTCTAAATTTCGTTCATTTTCTTTTCTTTTCTTTTCTTTCTCTCTTTTTTTTCCCCTTCTTTCTTTCTTATTTCCTTCCGCCGATTAGTGACCTCAGTGGTGGCCAACGGAGGTAAACGGCCAACAGGCAAGGGCTGCGACGCCCTCACTTGACCTGGGTAACGGGCCATGAGCCCTCTCTATGGCCAACGAGGGTTGCGATGCCCTCACTCAATCCTAACAAGAGTTGCCAACCACAGTCAAAAAAGAAAGAAAAATAGAAAATATTCAGAAAAATTATTTAAAAATTACGAAAATTATCCACGTCAGTATTAGCCGTTTCACATAGGATGACCGGCATCCACGTCAATGATTTCTAAACAAAATTAGTTCAAAGGACTATAGTATTGTCAAAGAGACTTGGGACAACTCACTTGTACCATGAATGGTATTAAATGGTGTTCACCGCAGGGTAATTGAGAAAAAATCTCGCACGCATATAATAGTGGCTAGGGCACATCACCAAGCCAATGGAGAGGCGGCGGCATCGAAGTGCCGTAGCCTCCATCCACATCTTTTCTCGGTCCAAATTCATGCGATTCAACCTTGTTACACGCCGACGTTTACCTAACTCTCGACCCCGTGAAAATCGACTCCTCGTCCTTTTCATGCACGCGACGTCCCTTGCCACCCCAATTAATTGACCAGCGCCGCGTGGTTTGGAGTCCTATCGGTCACCAGTTCGATACTAATCGTTCTTTTGCAGTGTATTGATTGAGGAGGCTAAGGATAGAATCGGATCGTGTGACTATGTCGTGGTTGTCAAGTACGTTGAAAGTCCTCTCATTGTTCTTGGGCTGGCCCAAACTTCACAAGTAGTATTCGTTTGCAAGCTGGCCACGTTGTTTTCCAATTAGGATTGTTTTTTTATAACAATGGCATGAATCACGACAATGATCATGAGTAACAAGCCATAGGTCATACTCGTTTACATGGTCATATCATGTCATGTCACCTTAAAATGCTACAACGACAACAACAAATGAGGCACATAATTCTTATATGGACGCCAATCATTTTATATAATTTTGCCAATGCAGTATTGAACATTTGTGTAAAATTTCAATGTAATCCTTCCGGTAAATTGCCACAGGAAATTAATGACGTGATGTTTGGTCATAGCTTACCATCCTATGTGACATGTTGATGTAAATAACTTGTAGATTGCCACTTAGCGATTTCGGGGGCATTTAATTGGAAGGATTACATCAATGTTTTGCACAAAGGTTTAGGACCACATTTGCAAAATTGAAAATTTTAAAGTTAAATTGGCATTTGTATAGTAAGTTTAGTATTTAATGGTAATTTTCCCACAACAAGTGGTAACCAGTACACACATAACATTTGGCATACCGGTCTTTGTGAAATTATTTTATCCGTTGTGCTCGCTTATGGAATCATGAAATCCGCACGAGATTCACATATGTATATGCAAGATAAATGCATATTAGATGAGAGCATGATTTATTATTTAAATATACTAACACTATCAATGAACTACAAATTAGGAAATCATCTCATCTAAAGATGAATTAAAACATCCTTTTATCTCATTTCTAGAGACTTTTAATCACTGCTTTCTTCAATGCACTCTGCTCTTTTCTTTGTTCATGTTACTTAAGAATGTTGTCGTCCCTAGAAATATCTCATGGGATCTATTGCCGAATGTATATTATTATAACTTCTCATGTACAGAATTAACTTCCATAGGCCTAATTTAGTTTGATATTTTCGCTCGGTGATTCACTGGAAAAGTATGGTACCATATGCTAGATCTACACCGTATATAGCGATATTCACCTCAAAAGTCCTAAACATTATTTTGAATTTACTTTAGTCCAGAAATTTTCATTTCATGCAGTTAAGTCTTGAAATTCATCACAATCGTCCAATTTAGCTATTCTGTTAGTCACACATAGAATTGATAGAATAATAGAAAAATGTCGCATGGCATTTTTAGTCTATTTAAAACTCACGGAATTAATGGAATGATTCGAGTATATTAAAGTTGGAAATTCAACCTTTAACTATCCCCTTCGAATTTTTTAATTAACTTTATTGTGTCGGCCGGATTATTCTTTAAGTGAGCTCAATCTGACTCTTGGTGATCAAGAAACAAACAGCAAGAAAATATACGTTTAATTACGTGACAACGTGGAAGCGCAATGAGAAGGAAGAACGTGGGGACCAAAAATACTCGAGCCCATTACAGCACTAGTCAAACTTAAGATGGCAAACAAAGATTGACCGTAGAATTGCAGTCCCATTTGCCATCCGGGAGTCAAGGATAATGACTAATCCCAATGGTTGTCCCTTTCTAAAAACCCTTCCAATTACACCAATCTTCTCCTTGGTTTTCTTAACCTCGTGGCTTGAACATGTGACCTAATATGACTACAGACACCTTGTTTTTCCAATGGCGCGATACAAAAATCAATCTCAAAAAGAATCCATCAATTTGAATAGAATCCTATGAATCCTATCAATTAGAATCCCATTTGCCATCCGGGAGTCAAGGATAATGACTAATCCCATCGTTGTCCCTTTCTAAAACCCCTTGAATTATTTCTCCTTGGTTTTCTTAACCTCGTGGCTTGAACATGTGACCTAATATGACTAAATGGCGCGATACAAAAAATCAATCTCAAAAAGAATCCATCAATTTGAATAGAATCCTATGAATTGTTCCTTTAATAAATGCTTGAGGACGGTTGTTGCACCTACTCTGTCTATTTTTTCTTCTTTTTTTTTTTGTCACTCCTATTCTAATCCTATTCTACACTCACTCTCAGACTTTTGCCATGTCTCTTGCAGGGCGTGGGAGTCGAAACCCACTCTTGAAACTTACGCGTCCCCACCCCATCCCCCCTGAGAATGTGGGGATTTGAACCCCTCACCTCCCCCTTCCATGTTGGAAGGGTGGCCACTAGGGCGAATTCCAGTGGTTCTACTCTGTCTATTTGAATGTAGGGTTTTGAGCCATAATTATTTCTTCCATAGACAACCCAAAATCCGAGCTCGAGGGCTCATGCACGCATTAAATGTTGAAGGTAATAACTAGTCAAAAATCCACCTGCCTTAGGGGCTCATACTTATAACCACATGGGAGAGAAGAAGAAATCTCTTTGTCGGCAAGGCTTAATGTTCTCCCTTTTCGAAAGCACCCATTTCAATAATCATTTTGTCCTATACCATACTATACTATTACATCTTTTTCGAGGACGTTGACATTGAATATTTGTGGAGTATATTATACCGCCCAATGAGAGAAAAATTGGAGTACTATACTTTTAAAAAAAAAATTCCTTTAAATTGATGGATACTGCGCGTGCAGCCCAAGCAACATCCCTCTATATAAACACAAGGGAAGTGCATGTAATTCGCTTCAAATCAAAAGAAGAGACTCACCAACTTTCCCACTTGTCGTCGTCAGCTTTTCAGCTTCCAAGGGTCATAGAAAAATCAGGCCAATTCAAGACTCGACAACTACAAGTCCGTCGTCGTGCTCGCCGCCGCCGCTGCTGCTGCCGATCATGAGAATCTTGTCGAGCTTCTTGGGTTGGTTTCGCTACTCCAAGAAGATCAATTGCGAAGGAAAGGACCAGCCGCAGAGGAGCTCCAGAAGCAAAGGCCACGCGAAGGATGAAGAGAAATCCAAGAACTCCTCCAAGCGGAAGTCGAAATCTCCTCCGATCCCGATGGCTTACTTCCCCATCGGATCTCAGCTCTCTCGTCTCTGAGTCCCGGAGAATGAAGGACGATGAACTACCTTCTTCCCCGTGCACACCCGAGATGCGATCGGCCCGATGATTGCGAAGAAAACGTCTACTGTGTGATGTTAATACCGTGCAGCAAGCTGGCTCGGCGCCACCCATGCGGTCGAGACTGTATTTTTTCGCTTTGATGTTTGAACGTGTATTGGAGAACAATTACCATTTAGATGGCAGAGGTCGCAGTCGTGTTTTCCATTTCCACTCTGAACTATGCTTGTGGTTGTAGTAGCGTTTGGAGCGGGAAAGGCCGTTGAATTAATGGGTAGAAATAACGCCCAAATCCCTTATCAAGATGTACAGTGTACCGTAGTACTACTGTATAATAAATTGGATGAAATCGTATTTTAATAATCGCAATAACTTTGACATCGTAAGTATCTTGTTTGCCAGAATTGAATGCAAACAACTTACAATCATTTATATTTCTTTCTCAAATTCATTCATAAACATTCATTTTGGCCAATTTAGTCAATTTGCTAGTATAATCTAAAAACCACAAAGTGAATGCTGGTTATCCTATATGGCATAACCAACACTGACACAGATAATTTTTTTAAAAATTTTCATTTTGTTCATTTCTTCCTTTTCTTTTCTTTCATTTCATTTCTTTTTCTATCTTCCTTTCTTATTTCCTTCTAATGGTCAACAACGGATCTAACGAGTGCATCATGCCCTCACCAAATTTGGCGGTGGTGCCATGAGCCATCTTTTGTGGCCAGTGAGGGGCATGATGCCCTCACCCAATCCTCCCAATCCTGAAGAGGGTTGGTGGCCCATAGTATAATATATATATATATTATATATTAAAAAAATTTACAAAAATTATTCACGTTAATATTCGTCATATTATGTAGAATGACCAACGTTGACGTTATTCATTTATGATTTAAATTAGTTGAAAAGACTATATTAACAAATTGTCAAATATGCCTCAAACAATTTATTTGTCCATAAATGGTTTTAAAAGGTGTACCATTTCCTGGAAATGATGGTGGCCGGTGCGTTGCACATCACCAAGCCAATGGTGAGGCAGCAGCAACATCATGGTGCCGTCGCCTCCGAGCACACGTCATTTCCTGGATATGATAGCGGCCGGTGCCGTGCGCATCACCAAGCCAATGGAGAGGCAGCAGCAACATCATGGTGCCGTAGCCTCCGAGCGCACGTCGCTCCTTCCGAATCCGTGCGATTCATGCCTCGTTGAGCATCGACTCTGATCGACCTCTCGACCCCCGTTGAACGCCAAACTCCTCGTCCTTTTCATGGCGTGCGATGTCACCTTGCCGCCCGGATCAATTAAATAGCCGCATTAACTGTTGGAAGTACTAGCTCGCCAGGAGCCTGCCGGACTGCGGGGTTCCTGCTTATCGATCCAATGTACCATTAGATCTTTTCAGGAGGAAGTTGACTTTGAATATTCTTGGAGATCCTATGCCCGCCCGTGTCAGAAAAGTTGGAGTGATTAGACACTTCGTGGGGAACCCATGCAACATCTCTCTATATAAACACAAGGGAAGAGCATGTAATTCGCTTCACAACGGAGGAAGAGACTCGCCAGCATTCCCACTTGTTCTCGTCAGCTCTTCAGCTCCAAGACTCGACGACTATAAGTCCATCGCCGTTGTCGTGACCTCCTTGCCGCCGCCGCCGCCGCCGCCGATCATCATGAGAATCTTCTCAAGCTTCTTGGGTTGGTTTCGTTACTCCAAGAAGATCAACTGTGAAGGAAAGGATGAATCACAGAGCAGCTCAAGAAGCAAAGGCCATGCAAGAGATGAAGAGAAATCCAAGAACTACTCCAAGAGGAAGTCGAAATCTCCGCCGATCCCGATGACTTGCTTCCCCGTCAGATCTCCGCTCCCTCTCTTGTGAGCTGCGCCAAAGCTACAACTTCAATCCGGAGAGGGCACCACGATGGAAAGATTATCTTCATTTTGCTCATGACTCCGAAAATCCAAGTATTTTATGCAATTAAGTCCTAAATTTCACTCTTCGATCTCATCCCAACCACCCTCATCACAGATATTCATCATCGCAATGCTCCATTAGGATACCTTTTATGAAGCTTTATTAATTTGTGGAGGCAAATTCAAATGAAACTTTCTTACACGTTTAACGGGCAGAGCTTAGTTTTTAGGCCAAATAATGTAACAAGAGTTAAATTGATGAACTACTTTCAAATTTTTAGACGAGTGAGTATGGGGGAGAGTCTCCACTACGTTCGACATAGATATGTGATGTCTATCTCTAGATAGTGTATCGACTTGGCTCAGCTTGATCATAACTTTATGCACGATGTTGGCGGATTTCTTTAAAATTAAATTTGGACAGCACGATTGAATGACATATTATCAATCGGAAATTGTTTCTATGAATTAGGGTTTAGTTAGGACGATTTATTTTTTTATTTATTTATTTATTGGGTGAATTGGACGATTGATTTCGTTTATATATGAGATGAAACTTGCTTTGATGATGGGATAAATTATTGCACCCGCTCAGGTACTATCTCTTGGGCCCAATGCAGCCCGATTATGTTTTATGGGCGGGCTAGCGCAGCGCAACATTTTCTTGATTCGAACTTGGGCTTGCCCTGTTGACCAATTTGCATTCACTTTTCTATATTTTATCAACCTTAGGCCCAAAATTGATGCGTTCCCTTTTACTTATAATTCATATTACCATGATTTCTTTATTTATTTTTTACAAGAAAGCTCATATTTTCGGTAATTTTTGAGCCTATGAAGTACCTCACTAACCCCCTAAACCGACTAATACAAGCAAGCCTAGACTTGAGGTGAGATTATTTGCATAAAATGATATGAGCAACTAAACATGTGCGGTATCTCAATGACACACGTTTGCATTCTAATGATCGAGCTAATCTCACGAGGTGACATAATACCACTCTTTCTTTTCTCATAAATACATTGTTAGAATGGACTCGTTGTGAGATTGTGAGTATCTATGTACATCAAGACTTTGGGCAAGCATCAATTCCAGTTCAACCTAAGAATCACAGAGACAAATATATTTTCTACGATTAAAAATCTCACAAGAGCTTATTCATTTTTTTTTTTCTCTTAGATAGCATTCTTAGAACGAATTTGTGATCTCGTAAGCATCCCCTCTATGTTGAACCATGGCAGAAACTCAATTCAATCTAGAAACCGACTAAAACCAAAACAAATCGGCTAGTTCTTATGCGAAGCAAGTAGGCTTATAGGTAAAAGCAAAAGCCACCGGTCTAGCCCCAAGTTAACCCTTTGACCCACCGGTTTTGACTCCGGAATGTTTTACCCAAGTCAATTCTAGAAAAGCCTCAAAGCGCTTCAAACATTTGGTTAGGGGAAACTGATGTGCTAATTATGCTGAAAAAAGTTTAATATATTTTAAATATGAAATGAAAATTTGCAATTCGGTTCTTGAGTCTACCCCAAAATCCACCAGTTCGATTTCAAGGCCAATTCCAAAGGGTCTCGGTTCCAAAAGGTTAGAACTTGTATTAACTAGGTATATTTTCAGGTTCTTGGTCGAGAACCAACCCTATCTCATCCATTAGGACAACAAGGAATAGGCGGCACATCGCTCTCTCCAGGATGTTGGCTGCCTAACCTAGATCTTCCCATTTTCCAAAGACTCAGGGCTAATCGGGGACAGAAACAGTAAACCGAAGAGAAACTGGAAGCGGTAAATCTTATGCTGGTTACCGAAGGCATGCTTTAGTTTGGTGGAGGATTTATTTAAACTAATGGTTGCAATCATCAACTAAAAGCAAAGCATAAAGTCACGGCGATCGAAATCAAAAGCTACTTCTCTTCTGCTTAGATACATCGCAACCGGATCGGGAAGGGTCCAGTCAATTCAGCTTTTTTTCCGCAATGGTAAACTTTGACTTGGTCTTGTCCCGCCGCAACATTCGTATCATAACGAGGCGTAGGCAATTCTGTAATTTCATTTTTTTTATTTTTATTTTATTTTGGTTCAATACTGTAAAGTTCTTATCATCTCACCGACAGGAGAGTTAGAGGTGTTTGATTCGACTTAGAAAAGTTCAAAGTTAGTTTAAATGTCGGAATCAACATCAGTGAAGCTCAACGCGAAAAGGGTAGATGGTGATGGACAAGATACATGTCGAGCTTTGATTCCTGTGTTAGTTCGTCCAATAGACTTTAGTCAAATTTATTTGAGAACATATTTTAGACCGCGGGTCTCTCTCCACAAATCACAGCCTTTCGTTCTTCAAAAATAAAATAATAATAATAAGGGATTATCGGAGGACAGATGTGTAAGTAATATAGTCTTGCACATTGATAAGGTATTCTTGTGTATTTTGATGAAGAGTTGAAATTTGTTATTTGTTACTTATCTTCGGAACCCTATTTAAGAAATTACTGAAAAATTGTAGCATGTGAATCAACCCCATAGTAAGTAAAAATTCTTAATACTTGTGTGTTTATGTTATTATAACATAACCTTTTTTTCTGGTATATATATGATGTAATGTGTGTTTGTATAGAAAATAAGGATGTATGGATAGAATTTAGTAACGGGAAAATTGTCCAAAAAATATTAAACTTATTGTACATAAACCAATTAAGTTATGAATTTTTCAATTTAGTCAATTTAATCCCAATTCTTTTGACGATTTATCATTTCAGTTCTTTTGACCGATTTTGACCGTAAATTACCGACATAATTGTGTCACGCAATCTTTACAACGTTGTTGCAGATTGGGCTGCAAAAGCTCATAAAAATGGGTTCCTTGCTCAAGATTGGGCCACTTCGCCGTCCTCTATTTTGATTGAGCTGCTCTGTTCCGATGCTTTAGCTGCTGAATGTAATGGCTGCACTTATCCTTTATTATGAATATATGCGACTTTCTTTTGACCAAAAAAAAAAATCTTTACAATTTCGCCATTATTGATTTATACGGAGTGAAGGAATCGTATGGAGCGACGTCGTTGTAACATAGGAGGACAAAATTTCCCATCGAAGTGCAGTAATTGACCCGCAGGAGAAAACCGGTGGATGAGCTGAACTAACTGAAATTGTCAGCATCGGTCCACCAATTATATAGTTACCAATTTCATCTATAATTGGTTCTCAAATGGCCATGTGTCGCACATTTCTATTAAATTGCGGTACAATTGGTACCCGAAAACGACCTGACCAAGTCCTTGAGATTTGAAAATTGTTGTCCTGTTTGCACATGATGCTTTGGCTGTACTCATTGAAAAATCATGTTCTGATTTCCAAATTAAGTCATAATAAAGTGATTCCTGATGAACTTTCGTTAATTCGAAGAGCATACTGTGATTCAGATATGACAAAAAAAAATGGAAGGAATTAACGCAATTGGTCTCTAGCAATTACTTGATGTGTGTCCATCTACAATGGTTATCATGTATTATTAGATTAGTCAGGTATTTAGCATTTTATTTATTATCGAGTTGGTTTGTTTGATCTGTCGGAAGAAGATACTTAAAACAAAATAATAAAAATTAAGTGACAAATAATTATCTAAATTATGAATAACGTCTAGATTAACAACTTGAAATCGGAATGTGATGTTTATATATTTAAAGGAATGTGATGTATCATGAACAATCATATAATCAAATAAAAAGAAATAATTGCATGACAATATTTAATGTATTGTGAAAATAATAATTTATTTTGAATCATAAAAAATCAAATCATAAATTATTATAAATTATTTTGGAACTCACTTTTTCAAGAATTTATAATTCACAATAAACTATTATTTTCAAATACCCCAAAGACTGTTATGTTAATAAAGCTCATAAAAAAAAAAAAAAACTTACTCCAACACATTCCCTAAAAAGAGAAAAATAAATAAATAAATAAATAATGGAAGGATGTCAAGTGCTCATCTTGAAATTGCCATTTTCAGGTGCTATCTCTTTTACCAATCATGGACAATCCATGAAAGGAAGTGAAATGTTGTCAATCATGCAATGAGATTTTAGAGTATATTGCAATCAATGGTTATTGACATATTTGAATGGAAACATCTGTCTTTCTCCTTGCGCATATTTATAATTTCTAATTCTATGTGTTGATGACCGCGTTGATTAAGAAATTTATATCTCGAATTTTGACAGACATCTTTACGACCTCGATTAAATAGAAATGCTAATAAGGCAAGGCAATGTTCCCAACCCTTGTAACCATAACCTTGCTCCTCGTCCCAACCCCTCACGCATCAGGCTAGTTAGACAAAATTTCCTTCCCTAACTATATACCCGATGAGCATATTGATGGAGATCATCTTTAATCAAATGTAGACATTTAGCTCAATATGCATTCTTAAAATGAATAATTTAATACCATCAATATAAATATTTTGTATAATTGAACACAATGACTACTTTGTTAAAAGAGATTCCTTCAATCAATCAAACATTAAAATTTAGCCTGTCATCCCTAATTTTTTTTAATTTGTTCAATATAGTCCCCATATTTTTTGTAAATGTTCAAACAAGTCCTTAGACTATATGAAAATAATCAATTTTATCATTCAATTAATTGAACATTTTTATATAAAACATGTACCAAAAATTTATGATCACATTGAACAAATTAAAGGTTTAGAAACGACATTACAGATTGAGTTAAAGTTTATGAATTTATAAATTTAGGGATCACATTGCACATCGAGTCATAATTCAAGGATCATTTATGTCATTTTCCTTATTATTTACACATTAAATCTAATTTCATCACCGTCCTCAGCGGTGCAGCTGGCTCGGGCTCTCTCCCTCTCACGAAAGGGAGAAGTTTGAATCTCAGAGGTGGCGTTAGGAATTCTTACCTGGAGTACTGTGGTGGTGGGTCCTGCAGTCTCTCTCCCCAAGGTTTGCTCGCCGATTGTCGGTTTACGGGGTTCCCTGGGTCACCAAAAAAAAAAAAAATCTATGAGAAAAGGTTCGAATTCGAGAACATCAACTACAATTTCCCTCATTTATATCAATTTATTTCTTGACTATCATGCTTTCAAAGTTGCTTAAGAACTTTTATGCCATAGGATTTGGGTGCATGAATGAGACAAACTTAACTCCTAAGACTCCTACCAAGACTCCTACCTCAGTAAAAATTTCAACTTAAAAGACAAAATGGCTAAAAAAATATTGCAAGGGGGAAAAAAATAATGCAACGTCTTGCAATATATTTTTTTTTAGCCATTTTGTCTTAGTTGGCAAAATGACCACTTTTATATATCCCCCAATAATCTATTTATTATATTTTATCCTTTCGCTCTCTTCATTATTTCAATATCATTTTTATAACTCCTCATCATTTAAAAAAGTGGGTCTACTTTAATGCAGAAAGTCATACAAAAGAAGAAATAATTCGAGATATTGAAGAGAAGCATCTAGAATGGCTCTACCATAATGAATTTATATTTACAATATTTTATTAAGGCAAAAAGAAACAGTAAAAAATTCGAAATTTCTTAATCTAATTTTTAATGCTACGTCACCAAAAGACTTGAAAAGAAAGTGGTCAAATTATTCAAACGCGAAACTTTGAGGACATTGTCGTTAGCAGAGCACAATTTTCTCCCTCCTCAATTGCTTAGCATTCTTCTATTACCGGGTTCGTTCGTGTGTTTTCTCAGAAAAAGATACTCAAAATAAAGCACAGAAATTAGGCACAAACAATGATTAGACCTACGAAAACATTTAAAATTTATCTTAACAAGCGTAAAACTAAATATTCGATTGGAGAATCTCGACTTAGGAAGGGCAACATCTATGTTTCTCCTTGTTGCATATTTATAATTTAAAATGGTATACGCTGATTGGGGAGTTCATTAAGGGAATTTATATTTTTAAATTTTTGATGTCTTCCCAACCTCATTTGAATAGGAATGATAATACGGCCGGCCGGACAATATTCCCAACCCCCCGTACCCTTAACCCTTCTCTTCATACCCACCTCCATGCATAGTGCTAGCTAGATAAAATTTCCCTCGTTAACTATGGACTCGATGGACCTTTTAGTGGGGATCATGTGTACACATTTAGGGGTGCATGACAACCACCAATTTCTGTTCCAGAAATAATTTTTCTATTCCAAACTTATTTCTAGAATAGAAATCCTTTTAATAAAATTATTCTATTTTTCTATTTCTAAAATAGATTTTTGTTCCAGAATTAGATTTGGAATAGAAATCAGAAGTAAAAATTTTCTACTTCTCTATTTCTTGAACATAAATGAGAAATAAAAATTCTTCTCATCATTCGCCGGCCACCATCGATTGCCGGTTGCCGGCCACCGGCCGTTGTCGTCCATCGGTCGCCGCCGTCCGCCGGTCATCGGTCACCGGTCGCCGCCGTCCGAAAGGAAGAAATTTTGTGTAGTTATCAAACAAATTTCTATTTTTAGAGTAGAAATTTTGTGTCGTTATCGAACGGGTATTTTTGCTTAGAAACTCATCTAGAAATAGAAATAGAAAAATCTATTTTTCTTCCAGAAATCAATTTCTAGCTAGAATGGTTATCATTCGCGCCCTTAGCTTACAATACATTCTTAAAACTAATGATTTAATAATGACAATATAAATGTTATGTAAAATCCAACACAGTGACTTCTTTGACAAAAAAGTTTCTTAAATGGAACATAAAATTTTTAGCAATGATGATAATAAGATTATTAGAAAAAAATTGAATAACTTACTCACAGTTGTCAAAAAAATAGGATGGATACATAAAAATAAATATCTAAGGCTGAAAGTGGCAAAGCGAGGAGAGGCCAAGCCAAATTCCGCGCAGTCTACGTTCAAAACTTTGACTATTTAAACATTCAAAAAATTATTTACATGTTAAGCCTAACTTTTGTGTTAGGTCGGTCAATAGTGTATTTATATATATATTATCATGAAAGCTATTGCAAATGGAGCAATTTAGAGGTTCGCAAGTCCTTTTAGCAATTTTATCTTATTTGGCAATATTTCGCTCTCTTCACTATTTCAATATCGATTTTGTAACTCCTCATCATTTAAAAATTGTGTTTCTAATTCAATCTTAAAATTCATATAAAATAAAATGTAATATATGAAATATGTTTAAGATATGGAAGAAAGATATCTCTAGAATGGCTCTACCAAAATAATTTTATGTTTACATTATGCGGAATCTAATATTTATACACATGTTAGTTTACTAATTGATAGATCTAAACTACTCTAAATAATATGTTGAATCAGTACTTTGTGTATTTTTTTAGTTGTATTTATAACTATTATATTCTCCTCGGTCCCTCCATTTCTTTTCATTATTTTATCACCTTATCTTGTGACTGCCTGTAATCAAATGAATATTTTTTTTCTCTATTTGTAGAGAATATTATGCAATATTAAAGCTACAAAAAGTAAAATATATAGCGAAAATATAGTAAAGAATATTGATAAAAATGCAACAAAGGATAATATTACTGGTGCAATACCGACATGTGTATATTGTAACTCTTTCATATTTTTACAATTTGCCTAGTTTATATATAAATTAAATTCTTTATATGCATTATTTGTATGCCACATAGAAAATGAATGTGAGTTGTTTCTAGCGGACGATAGATTTATGAATATCAGCGGTGATATATGTGGTATTAAAAAAGTAGAACTTTTGTTATGCATTTATTTAGAGATATTAAATTTTCCTTAGAATTATATTTGATTATGCTCTTCACGTCTTCTACATGTTACAAGTTAGGGTACTTATTTAAAGGATGGACCACTAATTTCGGAAATTTGGTTTTGTATATAGTTTGGATAGTGTATTTATACACAAATTCATTTGATAAATCACGCTTTGGACTTGTCATCATCATCAACAAACTTTCTTCCGATGATCATTTAAATATTCAGAAATTGTCACTGTCAAGTTAAATTACAGAAAATTAGTTGGATGAGTCCTTCAAAGCTTAGCCTGGTTAGATCCTCAATTGCGTGGGCACCAGCAAAAGAATGGAAATTCCTTTTTGAACAAGCGACTTAGACCCTCAATTTGGAAATTAAGAGCACATGTTAACCTACCTCCCTCACCTAAATCTAGCCACAATTCTAATTAACTCCACCTAATCACCTGATTTAGGCAATAATCAGGGTTGGAAAAGGTCAATGTCTTTAAAAAAAAAAAAAAAACTTGTCGAATGCATACCTTTAATTTTCCAAAGAGATTTAAATGATTTTAGTTGAAACATTTTAATTCAAAGTTTAGTAAAGAAAAAAAAAGTGTATTACTCGAAGGAAACACTCAATTTTTACACTTAAGTTTAAGCATAAGCTTCATTCTAATGTTTGAATATTAATCATACCTTAATTTAACATGTTAAGTTTTTAAAATAGCTGGCGATAATATAACGAAATCTCGCACCCTTTTCAATAGAATTATACATGCAATATTGAGCAAGAAAAGGGTAGAAAACAAAGGGGCTATGGGCGGGACAAAGATAAACCAAAACTAAAATTACGAGCCTTTAAAGTGCAACTTGAGTAGAGTACTTAAACATGTTGTTAATCGACTCTAGGTTAATGTTGCAAGTACATGAATTTGCAAATAAAGCAAGGGGATTAATACTGATAAACAAATTGTGGGAAGTTATAATGATTGCTTCTTTCAAAATTAGTCCATTGCCTAATACTACCTCACCAAAACCTTCCCCTTATAATAACAAATTTATGGGCAAATATTTAGCAAAAGAGAGGTAGAAAATAAAGGGATTGTGAGTGGGACAAAGATAAACCAAAACTAAATTTTGACCTTTAAAGGTGCAAAATAATTGAGTAGAATACTTAAACAGGCTGTTAATTGACTCTAGGTTAATATTACAAGTACATGAATTTTCAAATAAAGGAAGGGGATTAACACTAAGAAACGAATTGCGGGAAATTATGGTGATTGCTTCTTTCAAAATTAGTTGATTGCTTAATACTCCCTCACCAAAACCTTCCCCTTACAATAACAAATTTCTTGGCAAAAATGTTTGGTTATCAATTTAAAATGCGTTTATTTTATTGAAAATTTCACCAATAAAATGAAACATTTTCCAGGGAAGTTTTCATTTTTTGGCGATTTAAAGAAAGTGATTACCTTCAAGGGAAATCGCTTTCTCTCAATTCAAACTTGTTATTCTCCATTTTGACCCTTTTTGAATCATTGAAAGACATATTCTATACAATAATTAGTTTTCTGTCATTCAAATACCGAAAAATCATAAAACAATTTTCCTTCAAATAAAGAGTACCCTAACTTGCTTTTTGCAAAAAAGGAAGTTCTCCATATTTGGCAAAAAAAATCCACAAGCTTCTTTATATGGATTAAAACAGCTCTGGAAGTGGCAAATTGACCAGAAAAAGAGAAGATGAAATTGCAGATTTAACTCTCACGTGCATAGAGACGACCGACAAGAGAAGGAAGGAAGGAAGAACTCAACCTTCTCTCTCTCTCTCTATCAGTCTCTCTGTCTCCCTCTCTCTTTCTTTACCTCTTTCGGTCTCGCCCTCTCCCTCTCTCTCTCTCTCTCTCTCTCTCCCTCGGTCCTTATTTTTGTAGCCCAGGGGAAGCGTCACAAGAACTTGCTGTGTCTCCATCTATCCTTCCATGCGTTTCCGGGAAACGTGTAGCCAACATTCCGCTCACCTACCCTCCTCTGTTCTCTCCAAGAAGTCCTGACTCAATAAGAAAGCAGGGAACAAGATCCACCCACAAGACGTCTCCTTCCGCATTCCGCACAACACCCGCGCAGCGGAAGGAAAAATCGTTCCTTTTTTCGCGCTGGTTAATTGGTTACGTGCGCCTGCACCCGCTGCCGTGGGGCCCGCAGCCTCGCCACCGGTTCTTGATTCCCTTCCCGTCGAGCAATGCCCCACCGAACCCAGCAGCAGCAGCAGCACATGGTTGCGCGTTCGTGCGGTCGTGGGGATTGAATGGTGGCGCTGATGGCTTCGAAGGGCGCGCTGCCCATCTGGGTCTGCGCCAAGACGGCGGCGGGGCCGCAGGTTCACGTGGGTTGCCCGGATTCCGGGGCTAGGACTTGTGGGTTCGGTCTGAATTTGAGCGCCGAGGTGGCTTCGGGGAGGCCTCGGAAATGGGAGTGCCTGAGCGCTGGGGTCTTGGCTCAGAGAGCTATCACTCCGGTTGAGGATGAGAAGCCTCGGACTTCTGGGTTGGAGTCGTCTGGGGCTATTGAGAGGATCCAGCAAGAGCAGGCCAAGGTGTTTCACAAGGACTTGAGTCTTCTTCCAAGTGAGTAGTTTTAACCTTGCATTTAGTTATGTGGTTAATGTAACTTGGAAGCTTTTGAGATTCTATGTGGAGTGAGGGAGAGTTTGTTTATTAACGTCTGCTTGAAGATTAGCCTCGATTGGAATTCGACAAGATTGGTTTTTTTTTTTTTTTTCTGATTGTGTTCTGAATTGAATTAGCTTGGAGAATGTAGATTGACTTTGGGTTTTGTTATGTGATGCTTGGGGTCTTTCATTTTGGGTGTTGTTGGATCTGCTATGGTTTAACTGGTTTTGCTATGGAGAAGATGATCGAATGAATAATTGTGTGGTTCACACGTGCGATGGATGTGAAAAAGAAAGGACATGCCCGACGAAGAAGTCTTGCTCCAGAGTATGTGGATGGCGTTCATGATAGTTATGTTTGCCTTAATAAATGCTTACGCATTTAGTTGAGAAGTTCTTGATCAAAGGGAAAATGCAAGTTGTTTCAGATCAGGAATTGCATATGCCTTAGTCGGAGGGGATAACTGATGTGTGCTTTAAGAAGTAGTAGGTCTATGAGATTCTTTAGTGAACAAATTTTGGTTGTATTTGGAGTTGGCATTTATCTATGCAAACTTGATTGATTAGAGAAAAAAAAAATTACAAAAAAAAAGCATCCACGTGCTGAAAAAGTTTTGCACTTTTGAGATAGGCTATTTACGAGTTAATGACCATAAATGACTTTATATCATGGGATAAAGTGTTAAAAGGGATCTAGGTTTGCTCCCAACTATCTGCAAATCTCTCCACTCCAGCAACTAATGGAGAAAAACGGAAAGAAAATCTTTTCAGATGCATATTCAAAATTCTTGGAGACCATTTATTTCTGATTGACCAAAAATTATTGATCATTGATCACTTACCAAATCCCGTTGGATGCCATTGGAACCTAACAATATACTATTGGCTGTTATAATGTCGGTAAGTTGATGATATTAAGATTAAAGGTTTTGATATTAAATTTCCAGCTCTCTCCTCTGTGTTTTTGACAATTTCATAAACTTGGTCACATGTATAAATGGCAGAACCACTGTCTGCACTGGACCTTTATTCTAATTCAAATGATGGTTCAAAAGTGCGAGTTGCTTATCAGGTACAGAACCAGCTTTTGCTTATTTTTCCCATTCATATTTTTAGAATTCTATATTTATGAACTATGATGTCATCAATGCAGGGTGTACCTGGAGCATACAGTGAGGCTGCTGCTCTAAAAGCATACCCAAATTGTGAGACAGTTCCATGTGAAGAGTTTGAAGCTGCATTCAAGGTTTAAGATACTGCTACGGTGTATGCTCAACTGATAATTTTGCATGACCAGACCTAAATATGGTTGAGTGTTTTTCTTTCAGGCAGTTGAATTGTGGCTAGTTGACAAGGCAGTCTTACCTATCGAGAACTCTGTAGGTGGAAGCATCCACCGTAACTATGACTTGCTTCTTCGTCATAGATTGCATATAGTGGGGGAGGTGCAATTACAAGTTAATCACTGTTTACTGGGTTTGCCTGGCACAAGAAAAGAGGATATTAAACGGGTTTTGAGCCACCCACAGGTCACTTATTTTCCCATTTTCACCTTCTCCTTTTCCCTGGTTCCTTAAAAAGGAAGGCTGTTTGACTTTATGACCTGCTTGTATGCAGGATATGGGTAATGATTACCAACTGATTATGACATACTATAAAACTGTGGCCAATAGATATGATCATAAATCAATTGTGATGAAACTGTTAAACTATCTTTTCAGCTGTAGGTATATGTGATGTCATTACAGCTGCCTGTTTGGATCATAACCTTTTGGTTGCTGACTAGAAATAGGAGCTAGATGCCAAATCCTAGTCACTTGTTTTAAGCATCTCATGTGCTGGTATTTACTGTGATATCTATCTGATGCTACCGACTGTATTACACATTACGTACTCTCCATGAAAATGTACACGATCTTATTAGTCTCCAATCTAACATGTAATTTATGTCTTTCAGGCTCTGGCTCAATGTGAGATGACACTAATGGGGTTAGGTGTCGTCAGAATAGGTACTGAAGACACTGCAGGGGCGGCTCAGGTAACCGTGCTGAAAAGTCATGTGTCTCCTTTTGGCATCATTTTAAATTACTGATGTTGCTAAGATTTCATCACGATAATACTCCGAATAGATCGTCGCCTCAAAAGGTGTAAGAGAAACTGGAGCTGTTGCAAGTTCAAGAGCAGCAGAGATTTATGGACTCGACATTCTTGCCGAAAAAATCCAGGTGATGCTTGTTTTCCGGGAATATAGAGGAGTTTTCACTGTTCAGTGCATGCACATGCCATAGTGAATCACTTGTTTAGAATATTAGTCAATCTGTCTTCGTCTATTTGCTACAGCAACTCACTGTGATTGTGCATTTATTATTAGAAATATCCAGGATAACGATGCGGCACAGTAGTTTTAATGCACCAACGTTGAGATATCTGAGAATTATCCCATGACATTAATAGTTTATTTTAAACCATTTCACATCCCTTATGCACAACCATCATGCATCAATCATCGGTGTATTTGTAAAACTACCATACTCTCCTCTTTTTAAATGGCATTAGTCTTAAGTTTTGTGTAGCATGTGTTTCTTTTGCATTTGTCTTTCTCATGATCATACTTGATTGGGTTTGTTTCCACTTAAACATTTATCAGGATGATGATAACATCACCCGTTTCCTTATACTTGCGAGAGAGCCTATCATCCCAGGAACTGACAGACCCTTTAAGGTATTACATTACTGCAATGACATTTTGACGTAATTCTCTTGATAGCACCGTCAACAATGTTTTTCTTCTTTTCTTCTCTCTTTTTTTTTCCCTTTTTACATCTTCCCATCAGACAAGCATTGTTTTCACTCTCGAAGAAGGTCCTGGTGTACTATTTAAAGCCCTTGCAGTTTTTGCTCTTAGGAACATTAATTTGACAAAGGTACGTTTTACTGTGGTTGATTTTGGCCTTTGATTGTACCACCAGCGGACATTTTTCCATTACATTCTCTAGTGAAATTTCAGATAGAGAGCCGTCCTCAAAGAAAGCGTCCATTACGGGTTGTGGATGACTCAAATAAAGGCAGTGCCAAGTGAGTGGTCTCACTGTCGACTGGTTTTCCATTACATAGTGATAATGCAATTTCTGGTTTCTGAAAGAGTAGGGTTTATCTTCTACTCTTCGGGGATGCAGAGTTTATTACGACTTTGTTATTTGACTATTTGATATTGAAACGTGGCAGGTACTTTGACTACCTTTTCTACATTGACTTTGAAGCATCCATGGCAGAGCCCCGGGCCCAACTTGCCTTGGGACATCTGCAGGTTTGTTGTTTCACATCTCACTACAGATCGGTATTTTGGAAATTTGATGTTCTTCAGAGTTTAAATTGTACTATAGTATCAATTCCTAGGAAGCAGTTCATTGTCTTAATCTTTGCCGCGCCCAATTTTTCAGTTTACTTCCCAGTCTGAGGTTGTATCGAGATTCAATGATTTAGCCATAACCAGCTCTCTCTCACTCTTGTTTAATGTGTACATGGAGCACCGGCAAATTCGTACTAGAAAGTACAAGAATGTAATCTTCTTTTTTTTTTTCATTTGCCTAAATTGTTTGCAGGAATTTGCCAGTTTCCTCCGTGTCCTTGGCTGCTATCCATCAGATACTATTCCATGGAGTGATTCTTTGAGCAACTGAATGCAGATTCACATTCTGAACATAAAACCCGCTTTTTGTTGCCAACTCTACCACTCCATCTGTGCACATGTATACCCCAGAAGCAGGGGTTGAAAGATGGCATTTGCCATTCTTATATAGAGTTATTGTTGGTAGGAGCTTTCCTTGTTAGGATCATTCTTCGTCAATTCTTTGATCCTCTTCATGGTGGCAAGTTTCGCATTATCAAGATCTGCAGGCGTCACCGAAAGGCCTGAGATTAAATCATTCTTTTAGGCCTCATCGGGCATCATGTCTATCGTTTAGATGCGAACAAACTTGCATCATCTAGCGACGCCACCACCATTGGTCCATGCCTTTTCTTAAGCTCTATTGATTCTGACTACTGCATTATTCAAGCGGTTCATTTGTGGAAGACTGGGTTGAAACGACTCGGCAAGAATGTGTTTATTTACTCTTTAATTTACCAAATAAAGAAAAGATGGACTCTTTCTTCAGTTCTTGAAAATCTAGTACATCTATTGTTTGCATTGCCAACGTAAGAATTATGAATATGAGCTGCTCTACATGATTGAAAATAGATCATTGCTGAATGGCAGCTGAAAAGCTGAAACATTGCAGGATTTGCTGCACACCAGTATGCTCTTGCATGTGATTATTTCATCAACAGAGCTGCTAGTTCCTTCTTGGAATTAACAGACATGTTGAACCATATGGAGAGATCCTGTTATACAATCGTTCATATTGAACAATGGAAACACACTGCTACAAAGAAATGGAAATTGCTTACGACCAAAATTGAGATCGAGAATTATGGCAAAACTGAGGGCGAAATTAGGGGTTTTATTAGTTCTTCAAAACGCGAGGCGCTCTGGGTGGAAAAATTAGCAGATTGTAGCAAATTTCTCTATCTTGGTTCACTGTATCATTCAAGACAACCATCTGTGTTGGAATTTTCTGTCGTGCCTAACGTCATTCGAGTTGTTAGTCATGTGTGCTTTCACATTATCCTTTGAAGGTAAATTTGTCATGAGAGCAAAAATTTGACATCTTTTCATGATGGAATAAACATGACACTGAAAGCATCATTTTGGATACTTTTTGTGATATCGAAATTAGTAGGATAAATATGACATGATTGTATCGGTCTTGAGATATTTATAGTATAACTGTACAGGTAGTTTTTCTTGGAAGCTTCATAAGGTCAGATCAAATGTCACTTGTTTAAATTAGAAACATGAGACAATTTTGAGAATTTGATTTGTCTGGGCTTTTGCTTTTTCTCGGTAATTTCCGCTCTCCAATGCCTATCTTTCCGTGCAAATTCCAAACGTTGCGTGTCGTTTTCCTTTCCCTTTCCTCTCGTTTTCTTGGTCAACAACGTTGCATTGCATCGCCATCGCTTCACTCCTTTCGAGAGTCCAGATGTTGCTGCTGCATTTTTAACCGTCTTGATCCTCAAACACTGCTAAGCCTCAAACGTTTAACTTCCACGTTCTCTTCTCGGCTGAACCGAACCCAGGTTCGGCATTCATCAGCGAATGGACTGCAGCAATTCTTGTCAATGATTCTATCCAAAATCAACTTTTTGGGCTCTCTCTCTCTCTCTCTCTCTCTCTCTCTCAAGGTGAGGCGAGATAACTGTTCGGCATAATGCCACTGCCGGCAGCCGAAGCTGGACTGCGCGATGAAGGAGCGCGCGGTGCCGTGTTTCGGTAACGGCGAGCTTGGGATGGTTCCCGTCTTCTTGGCCGCCGTCTTCTTGCTCTGCTCCGGAATTCCAGGTAACCGACGTATTCAGCCGTGAGGAATTCAAGAAAACAGGGGAGGATTTGGGATTTTCGTTAACTGGGTCTCTTTCTTCTTGGTTATCTTGAATTGGTTCTGCAGTTGGGTCGTCGTCTCTTGCCGTGCAAATTAAGCGAACCCGAGGCCCGAGAGACGAACCCTTTGTGGGGTTGAACATAGGCACGGAGGTTTCGAATCTTGTTTCCCCGGAAGCTCTGGTGTCGTTTCTGCAAGTGCAGAAGATCGCCCACGTGCGTCTCTACGATGCGAACCCGGACATTCTCACAGCTCTGGCTCGCAGTAAAATTCGGGTAATCATCAGTGTTCCCAATAACCAGATTCTTGCAATCGGGTCGTCGAATGCCACGGCTGTAGCTTGGATTAGCCGAAACGTTCTTGCTTACTACCCGAAAACCCTAATAACAGGCATTGCAGTTGGGGATGAGGTCTTGACCACAGTACCCTCTTATGCTCCCATTCTTGTGCCTGCAATTGAATTCCTTTACAGTGCTTTGGTAGCTGCAAATTTGCATAATGAAATTAAGATTTCGACCCCACATGCCGCGTCTCTGATTCTTGACACGTTCCCACCTTCTCAAGCTTTCTTTAACCAGAGCCTTAGTTCAGTGATAGTCCCTTTGTTGCGGTTCTTGTCTAGGACTGGCTCGCCATTGATGATGAATTTGTACCCTTACTATGTGTTCATGGAGAATAAAGGTGTAGTTCCTCTTGGAAATTCGCTCTTCAGGCCAATAGCTCCATCCAAAGAAATGGTTGATCCCAACACTTTGCTTCACTATACTAATGTGCTCGATGCGATGATCGACGCTGCCTATTTTTCGATGAAGAATTTTAACATTACGGATGTCAAAGTTCTCGTGACTGAGACAGGATGGCCTTCGAAGGGTGATTCAAAGGAGCCCTATGCAACCATTGATTATGCTGATACTTACAATTCAAATTTGATTAAACATGTACTTGATAAAGGTGGTACTCCTCTGCATCCGGAGCTCACGTCCAATGTGTACATATATGAGTTGTTCAATGAGGATCTTAGATCACCTCCAGTATCTGAAGCCAGTTGGGGGTTGTTTAATGGGGACTTGACGCCGGCTTACTTGCTGCACATATCAGACACCGGGGGCTTTTTGGCCAATGATACAACCAACCGGACATACTGTATTGCAATGGACGGTGTAGATTCAAGGACATTACAAGCAGCACTGGATTGGGCGTGTGGTCCTGGGCAGGCAAATTGCACAGAGATTCAGCCAGGAGAGAGTTGTTTTAAGCCAAACAATGTGAAAAGCCATGCTTCGTATGCATTTAATAGTTATTACCAGAAGGATGGGAAAGTTTCTGGGACTTGTGATTTCAAGGGTGCTGCGATGATCACCACTACTGACCCCAGTAGGCATTCTTCTTTCTTTTTCCATGTTGCTTTCTTGAACTGCATAGATATTGGATTTGTGTCATGCCCGTGCTTGGCCATGCTTGTAAGGGGCTATGACTTCATCAGCGAATGTGTGGAATGCTTTTCCCTATGACCAAGAGTACAACTTGTCTTAGTAAGAAGTATGACTAAATTGGATGAATCTTTTCTTCTTAAACTTGAGCCCTAAGAGTTCACAACCTGTTACTAGTCAATGTAACTATAGGGTTTGTGAAGAAGTAGTAGTTCTTGAAGTTGGCATTAGGACTTCCCTATGCACCTTTCTTGAGCTCTAATCATTGAATTGGATTGGTCTTAGGATAATAGACTAGCAAGTACTATTGGTTGACCAAACTTCTCGATCTGTCATTTAACCTTTTACCTAGTCCACATGATGGTTCTGATCTTCCTTAACTGGGTTGAGCTGGAAGACTCACCATAAACTTAGTAGAGATGCCTCATTTCCTGTGCAATGCTTCTAATTACAAAATTAGCATTCGCAAGATCTTAATAAGAAATATTATTTTCCTGTTTGTATTATGTTCTCCTGCTTCTGAAAGTTTTGAGCCCATCTGACGATTTTATTGTTCCATTCAGGTCATGGACACTGTATCTTTCCTGGAAGGTGAGAAAGGCCATTTCTTCAGTACTTTCTTTTCTTGTGTTTATGCCATCTTGTGTTGGTAAATCTCATTCTCCCCACATATGCATTATGCATGTGCTCATTGGCCGTGTTAAAACTTAGAAGATTGCTTGATTAGAATCCTCCTTGACGTTCTCATTACCGGGTAATGCCTAACTTTGGGTGCAGCGAGGACAGCAACAACACAGGGCAGGCAAATTCCACCGACTCAAGTGGTGCAGCCAACAAATTAGGGCTCATCACCTCAAGAAGTGGAGGGATAGGTGCATTGGTGAGGGCATTTCAACTTCTTCTAGCCACACGTTTCTCCCTTTTCTTTTCGATTCCTATGTTGATGCCACGCTAAGTTGCAGACCGATGGCCGTGGATCTTTGGTTGGATGAGATTCATTCATTTGTTATTTTCCCCTGATTCAGATCAGATTTTTTCAAACATCTGCCCCCAATTTCACGAAAAGTTAGGACAGAAATAGGTTGTAGATGCGTGTTGGAGGATTCTGACTCTTCCTTCTGTGTACATTCATGTAACGAGTTTGTTCTTTTAAAGTTTGCAATTTCGGGGCATCTTTCCTTTGACCCGCCAAGGGTTTTTGTTTTTGTTTTTTTTTTTTTTTTTTTTTCTGATGCTCTCTTCTTTTTGGTTATGTTTCCTGAATTTTACACTGCCTCTTTTCTTTCAAGTCGAATCATAACGGGAAAGATGTGCTCTCAGTGTGATGCGATGCACGGCTCGAGGAATTACTGCTTGAGAATATAAAATTGATTAAACTCAAAAGCTCAAAAGCATGGAACAACATATGGAAATATGACGATTTTACAAAGAGACCTGCAATTTTAGTTTCATTTGGGCCGGTGGCAAAATGGCAAAAATATGGAAGATACATACCAGGAGATTCAAGGAAATGAAAGTTAGTTTTCCAGACAAAATTAAGAAGAATTTATAAAATAACTAAAAATACAAGAGACTCTGAAGTTTGATTGCTGCTCAGTGCTCACGTCACCTAATGGACCCTTGAGAAAAATAAAAAAGAAAGCGAGAGACAGTGGGATCCAACCGGGAACAACATACCTTTCGTATATTCTAAATTACTTTGTTTTTTTGTTCTTCTTGGGAATCGTTCTAAGTCTAATATAAACAAGTCAATTGATGTAGATCCAGCAGAAAGACCTTCTGTATTTAACTATAGGAATTCAACTCGTTTCATGAATGAAATGGTAACAATTAACCTATAAAAATGAAGGGACTAGGGGACTCTCTCTCTCTGTGATGTGGTTGAGAACCGAGAGAGCATGCATTGGACCGTCCTAGGCTTGTAATGGGTATGGACCACTGCATTGTGTCTAAACAGCAGATTCCATTTCTAGCTGCTTATTTATTTAGAGCTGTGGGGCTTGGGTTCAACAAGGCCAGGTAAGGTGGCTTGACTTGGTGAAGCTCTCAAGCTGTCAAGAACAATGAATGCATTTAACAGCGCTCTTCTCCTTGCTCTTCTTCTTTCTACTGTCGTTGTTTCCATGAGTACTGTCGACCATGACATTGCCAGAGAAATTGATTGGAATAACTTTCGTCATTGATCAAGCGGCGGGAAGCTTATGGTCGACAAAGATGATGATGATGAGCACTGCTCGTTTAGAAGTTGGCATAGTTGTGGAAGTTTCTTTGGCAGGTATGCTGAAAATTTTGACAAGGGAGGTAATGTGAATGGTAGTGCAGGCTATGGTGGAGCCGGAGGTGGAGTTGGTGGCGGCAGCGGAAGAGGAGGTAGTGGTGGAGGAAATGGCGCATATGGCCATGGAGAAGGTTATGGAGGAGGGGCAGGGGCAGGTGAGGGTAGTAGAAATGGAAGAAAAGGCGAGGGTGGTGGAGGTAGAGAAGGTGGCTCTGATGGAGGCTTTCGCCATGGAAGTGGGTTTGGTGCTGGTGGTGGTATTGGAAGTGGAATCGGCGGTGGAGGTGGCGGTGGTGGAGGTGGAGCATATTGCAGCAGTGGCTCTGGCGAAGGGTTTGGTCAAGGAAGTGGCTTTGGCGTTGAATTTGCTTCAGGAGCTAATGGATGGGGAGCTGGTGGTTGAGGCAGAGGTAGTGGGAGCGGTTTCGGTGGAGGCTTTGGCAAGGGAGGATTCACTGGTGTTGCTGGAGGAGGTGGCGGTGGTGGAGGAGGAGGTGGGGGTGGTGGCGGCAGTGGACAGGGGGATATTCAGGGGAGGGATATGGCCATGGTGAAGGCAGTGGTTTCAGAGCAGGCGGAGGCGGCGGCATGGGTGGTGAGTTCAATGGTGGCAAAGGCGGCGATTCATCTGGTAAAGGGATGACAACTGGGGGGAAGTAATGGTATTAGAATTGGGTTTGGCATGAATATTGGGATTGGATTTGGAAGGGGGGCCGGGACGGAGCCAAACGTAGCAGCTACAGGAAACACTGAAAGTTCCCATCTGTATGTCCACATCAAGACCAAGAAAGTTTCTACCATATTCTTCTGTTTGGGGATGCAAAGACAAGCATCACTCCTATCAATTTCAAGTGCCAGTGCAAATGCAGAAGGCAAATAAGTGATGTAGGAATGAGAACTAATACGTCAATTACACATCTTGTATCTTTCTAATTGCGAAGGTATTCTGAACGTTGAATGAGCTAAAAAAGAACGATGGCAGGGTCTAGACCTAGACTCGATTATTTGGGTGAACATATTCACAAATTTGCGTAATTATTACACAAATTACTATGTACGATGAATGGTGAAAATTTCTGGGTCACCGAACATTATGGAACTTATAATCTGCACAGTTCTTACAAGGGATGATATGCTTGAAAAATGAGTACACCTCAGTCAGGAGCACTTAGACTTTTGGCCACTGTGGACTCACCACCTGCACAGGCCAATAAATAATCTCACCAGCAAAAACACATCAAGTAGATGCATATATCAACTCAAAATTCATTGTCATAATAGAAATCGGATAAAATAAGAACAAACCAATTTTTAAGATCACTCAAGGAATAAATGGGAATCAGATGGCCAATAAAGAAGTTTAGTACATAATGGTCGAAAGCAGGGTGTCAATGTATTCTTCATGGCAAGGAGAATGCATGTAGTGGAAGGATATGAGACTGGGACATCCACTGTGTTCCAGTCTTTTAAACTTCAGAAGATGCATTCTCTCAACATTTGCGCAGAAATGGGAAAAATTGTAGTAGAATAGGAGCTAACCTCGAGAGTACTGAACACCAGACGCATTCGGCTAGCAACTACCGACGGCTCTTCTGAACGGCCCATCACAGCCATCTGCTCCAGTTGAAGAGTTTTCACCGGAAGCCTTAATTTAATCATACAGTTCAACAGGTATCAACATTAGATTCTAAACTAAAACGTGGTATGCGAGGACAAGTAGTTTCATTCTAGAATCTTTTGTCACTATGAGAAGGCTTGCATTCAGAAATCAATAATAATGATACGAAGAAAGCAAAAGCTCACCATGCCATTCCCCTAACATAATATGCATTTGCTATGAGAGCACAGAATCCTTTCCACTGGAGTAGTATTTCTTCCGACACTGGCGGGGTAGATGACCATCTAACGACCGTCGGTTGTGGCGTGCACAAGATGGTAATGAATATAATGCTCAACCAAAATATGCACTCATCAATCTGCAGATAGTGAACACCAGTGGAAATCTTAAAACAGTCAAATGCATTGATATTGGAGAGGGAATAAACTAAGAACAGGATCATTATAGATTAAAGAGCCCAAAAAGTCACCAAGAACACTGGAATGCCACTATTATTATATAGTTCATGAAGTTTACAGGTTCTAATCATTAATTACCTCCTCAGAGATGATCTTAGATTTTAAAGTGGTGTTTCCACCATAAGCTTGCATTGCTTCAATCTCAACGCCAGATTCCTTCATATCAGTAAGTTCATCCCTCAATCCTTCGTCGGTGCAGCCGAGTGCGTATGCATTTACCCCAGCACTGATGAACTCCTGATACAGGGAAAAGGTTTTGACTTACAAAAGACAACAACTCAAGTTCACTCATGAGAGATCCAGCAAACTGCTAAATATACTTTTAAGTTGTCACCTCCTCCACGATCAACAGCATTCTTGTACCGCCTAAAGAGACTGATAGCTATGTTTCGGGATGAACGGTATTCATCATCAAACGAACTGGAGTCACCCAGTCGGCACTATAGCATTGCAGCAATTGCACAACCTTCAGCACCAGAAAGAACTAGATAGAGATATTACAAAAGAAATTGGAACTAGGGATAAAGAACATGCATACTAGCCATTTTTTTGAAGCCACATGGTGAAGGGTCTGCAGTTGAGTGCGGCCTTTGTCGGAAAATGAAGAATTCAAAACGTTACTAGTACTCCTTACAGGAACAAAAACTGCACTTTTAGTGGAGCAAATCACACGGCTAGCTCCGCATGAAACAGTCTCATGCAGAACTGGATTCTTTGGAAGTGCCTGGTAATTGCTAACACTGCCCGTTACAGTAAGCATGGTTGTACCATGATAATTCTTCATTCAGCATGCCATCCCAAAACAAATGACTGTAAACCTGACAAGATTAACAAAACCAACATGTTGAGCACTTTCAACGATCAACAAAACCCAAGTTCATAAAAAAGAAAAGATAAAGGACTTGACTCTCTCCATGCCCAGAAAAGAATCTATAAATCCATAATTCAATTTACTAACATAATTGGAAATTGCCCTGACCTATAAAAAATTGGCAATCAAGAATTTCAAAATGGAAAGAAAGGAAAATTCGGCCCACGGAAACAAAAGGAAGCCATTCACATCATTAGAAATTGGCTTATAGAAACTCCAACGCTTCTTATATCCTCTGTTTTCTCTGTTCAACACCAGTATTGAAGTGAAGATAAACTAGAAAAAAAAGGCTGAAACTTCACACTCTTACATTTCTCCCACCAAAATTTTCATCTAAAAACAACATGGAACCAAGCATAAGCACGTACAAGCTCGCCCCTCTAATCGACAATCCCTTTCGATTGCTCGCCTTGACTCAAAACCACATCATTCACAGCAAAACCAATCAAACAAACGAGAATCCAGCAAACAGAACGAACCGCGAAACTCAAGACGACCCATCACCCGAAAACGCGAATCTGCGAAGGGGAAAAGCAGAGCAGCAGGGTCATTTGCATCTAGAAACAACATAGAACCGATTGCATCAGCATTTCCAAACTGGCCCCCAATCAACAACGCCTTTCGATTGCTGCCTCGACACAAAAAACACGTCATTCATAGCAAAAGCAATCAAACAAACGAGAACCCAGTAAAAAGAACCCAATGAACCGCAAAACTCGAGACGACCCATCACCCAAAAACGCGAATCCGCGACGGAAAAGCAGAGCAGCAGGGTCATTTGCATCTAAAAACAACATAGAACCGATTGCAACAGCACCTCCAAGCTCACCCCCCTCATCGACAACCCCTTTTGATTGCTCGCCTCGACGCAAAAAACACATCGTTCACAGCAAAACCAATCACACAAACGAGAACCCAGTAACCAGAACCCAATAAACCGCGAAACTCGAGACGACCCATCACCCGAAAACGCGAATCCGGGGAAAAAGCAGAGCAGCAGGGGTCACGCACCTCGTCAGGAACGAGACGAGCTCATCGCACGGGAAATGCTAAGAGAGAGGAACTCTGTTTTCCCCGCGAGCAGCGGCATGCATCATCAAGTCGAGATAAGAAGAGAATTCGAAGCAGGGGATGGACCCAATATCCATCAAAGATCTTTGGGGGCGGGGCAAGGAATCTGTTCTCGGCCACCAGTTATTTGCATGGCTCTGGAGATTCCGGTTGGATTCTCTCCCTGGACTTTTTCCCCTGGCGAATTTCGGCCGCCATGAAAATTAACGTGCGGGGGTTGTCTCTCGTTTGGTTTTTTTTTTGTCCTCTTCTTGGTTCTGCAGTTTTGGGAGAGAGGGAAACGGCGCCGTGCTGTGCAAAAAGCAGTCCAATTTTATTTCAAAGTTAGGTGGAGATATCATGATGAGAAAAATGGGTATTTTGTTGATGTTCCTAAAATCTTATAAGGCAAAGGTGGAAATCCAATGTGCAAAAGTAGGGTAGAAAAAACGGTGGATGAACCATGGTTTTTTTCATCGTCAAAATAGGACAAATTCAATGAACCTTTTCATTTTAGACTCGTGATAATGACTAATTATATAAACATCATAAGTAGAGGGTGAAACTGAGCCAATTCAACTTGGGAATTCAAAGTTGATTCACAAGGAGATAAATATTCTAAATTGGGAACTGAATCGAGGTTGGTTCACAATTTTATACTTGAAATTGGTCAGTTATACTCGAGAATCTTCTATAAGGTTGATTCTAAGGTAGAATTTAGAACCAAACCATATTACCACTAATTTTAAGTAAGGTTTTTCTGCTTTTTTTAATAAAAAAATAATTTTTGTGGATATTAAGTAAATTTGACATATTGTCATCAAGCAAAAAAAAAAAAAATATTCAAATTCGACACATGCATATTATATATAATATATGAAACAAAAATGCAAAATAAAAGTCTCGACTTGCTCCAAAGTCAATAAAGTCAATTCCTTGTCTGAAAAATTGGAAATCAAATTGGACAATATAGATATCAAGTTTAGATTTGAAATCCTACAACCTAAAATCAATTACCCTTAATCTTGACAAGCCTAAGATTGTTTTATAATATCGTGACATGTCTAGGTAATCCAGTATAGAAGGATTGTGTGTTAAAAAAAAGGGGTTATAAACGTAAGGTAAAAATTATCTGGTTATCAAATATCAACTTCTGAGATTTATATTCCTTTGAAAAAAAAATAAAAAATCTTTTGTCTGTTTCCACGTTGGTGTTGGAACCACTTAGGTAATCTGTCAGATTCTACCAAGAATCCAGTACATTCAGTTCCAAGCTCACCGACCGATCTTCTCTCGACCCAACGACAGATCCCTTCTCAGCAAAACGCACGTCTGGTTCCTGGGCCATCGATGTTCGAAGACCACCATAACATCATGGGACTCAGCAGCACAGGAACACCAGGGAAAGAGATGGGGTTGCTCCCGTTGCCGAGCACCACTCGGTAACGATGGGTTTTGATCTGAACAGAGGAACCCTCCTCCACCCACTGCGCCCCCTGCCTCACCAACCCAAAAAACAATAGGATAAAAGACTGCCCTTCTGTTAATTATCCACCATATTACGAAGCACCCATAAAAGGACATCCTTCATTCTATCACCAACCTCGTGCATTGATGCCCTGCTGGGCTCCGAGATTTGGTGGTCTTTCGTCGAGGAGCAGAGCGTGTTCTCGGGTGAGTCCTCTCTCTGTACGTGAGGCTTTTGCTTAAATGCCTGAAAGATGAATTGGGTTCTGTTCTTTTTGATCAACTCTTGGCGAAAGATTGGTGCTTTCTGTGTGGGAATCGAATCTCTCTGCAGGGCACGTTCGTTCTTGTTCTGGGAAAAGTGGGCTTTTGAGGATCTGAATGTCATTTTGTGCTTTTGGTTGAAAATGAATGATATTCAGAGTTTGCTCCTCAGTTTTGAGACCATGTAGTGTATGTGTGTGCAATATGAAAGCCATATGTATTTGATATGTTTTGGGTGAATCAAGGCATCAGCTATTTTGGATGGGTTGGTTGTGTTTCTCATGGAATCTGAGGCTCTTTCGTTAGTTTTTCTTTTCTTTTTTAGAATATCTTTGGACAATATGGTTGGTCTGCTCAAAATGAATTCTAAGATTTAGAGGGCTGATGACCATTGTCTTATCTTGTGACCTTACATATGATGAAAGCCTGAGGTGATATAGATCTATTATTTGTTCTTTTGTTGTATGTTTTGTCTGGGTTGTGATGTCGTTCTTATGATGTTTTGCATGACTAAATGCTGCCAGTTTCTGAGAGGAATATAGCACCTGATGGGACTTTCATGAAATGCTTAAGCTCCTTATGGAGTTGCCCGTGTGAACATGGAAAATCTCTGTCAAAGAATGTGCTTGCTCTTTCCACATTCGATTGTTTTAATGATGCATCATTTCATCCTTTTGCCAAAATATTCAAGTCACCATGTACACTTACCAAAACCAATGCCCATCATCACTTGTCCTGATCCAATTAAAGCTGTTGTCTGGAGAATGGGAATTGAGGCGAGAGAGGGGAAAAACTTAAATTGTCCTGGTTATCTTACTTATAACGTCTTCTATTTCTTTGACCAGATTTTTTTCATCTAAACATGAGAGGAGGAGGTTTGTGGCAGCTTGGCCAGTCAATCCGTCGCCGCCTTGCTCAGGCTGATAAGAAGGCTGTCGTGCGTCGATACTTCGCAAGTGAAGCTGATCTCAAGAAGACAGTGCTTTATGACTTCCATGTCACTCATGGGGGAAAAATGGTGCCTTTTGCTGGGTGGAGCATGCCCATTCAATACAAGGACTCAATCATGGAGTCCACAGTGAACTGCAGAGAAAATGGTAGCCTCTTTGATGTCTCTCATATGTGGGCTTAGCCTTAAAGGGAAGGATTGCATTCCTTTCCTTGAAAAGCTGGTCGTTGCCGATGTCGCTGCGCTGGCTCCTGGCACAGGGACACTGTCTGTGTTTACTAATGAGAAAGGAGGGCAATTGACGACTCTGTGATCACCAAAGTCAGGACGATCATCTATACCTTGTGGTGAATGCTGGGTGTAGGGATAAGGACCTGGCCCATATCGAGAGCATATGAAGGCTTTCAAGGCCAAAGGCGGGGATGTTATGTGGCACATTCATGATGAAAGATCTCCTTGCTCTCCAGGTTGATCTTACTGAACACATCTTTTTCCTAATTTCACAGTTTTTGGGTGGACATGTGGTTTCCACTACTTGACTCTTTATTCTTAAATAGATGGTTATTTTTGTACTCAGAAATGGGCCAAGAAGACTGTCTGATCAACCTATCCTTGTCCTTCCAATTGAGTGATAATAATGTTGATACTAGAATTGAAAGCTTGGTTCAGGATAAGATCGAAAAAACTCTGAAAGTATCGTTTTTCAAGTAATCTGGCCTTGCTTTGTTTATTTATCTTATTATTTGTACTTGATACTCCTGATTGCATAAATGAAATATGGAGGACAA
>CM024577.1:40413485-40528107 GCA_014182395.1 Eucalyptus sp. ANBG9806169
CCGCTCTGGCTAACACTCGACTTCGCAGCTCCCTTTTGGCTATTGTTGTCGTATCTCCATAGTTCAGCCAGCATATCATATAAATTTTGTTGATAATCAATGAAATCAATCAACATTTTATACATTTTTATTTAAATGTTTCTTGAGTGATTGCAGTGTTGGGTTACGCAACTTCAAAGTTAGGAGTGCTGATTTTGTACCCTGTTACTTTGGTTGTCCATTCAAATACTGTTAAATTGTTAGTTTGTCATAGAACGTGGCGCTCGACAGATATACTTCTGGTTATCTGATTACCAGGAGCACTGGAATCATTAGAGAGCCTACACATTGACACCTGTCAATCTCTGAGAGATTTGGATATCTCTGGAAACATCTAGGCTATAATAATACAAAAGATATCGAGCTACATGATGGATTACAATCTTCGAGTGATTTGGAAAATTACAGGGCACTAATATCCCTTTTGTCAAGCATCTTTAGGAAGCTAAGACGTTTCCTTGTTTAAGTTGCCCAAACGTACTTGAAATTCAAAGTTGTGGATGCTTTGGAATCATCGGAAGAATTTTATGTTTACGACTGCGAATTTCTGGAAAGATTAAGTGGGTTATCAAATCTGAAGATCCTGGAGTTTTTTAAAATCAAAGAGTATGATGAACTCAATCGTGTCAAGGGCCTTAATGAATTAGGATTTCCGAAATTGTTGACGGCCAAATTGTGCATGTCATTGAGAAGGTTGATTGATGTATCCCGCACAAACAATGACCGACCATTGCCTCACCATTTCTTTTTTAAAGATTTTGCCTCGATCGGAGCCCCCTCTCAACCGTTCGGCCGTCAATTCCGCTTAGGCTTGACCGCTCCACCCACTTCTCCCCACTTCTCCATTTCTTTTTAGTATTCCGGCCAATTTAAGACGGGCATAGCTCATGTTTTTGGTCGGTCCACAAGAGGTTCGCAGCAATCTTGCCTGAGTGGACGTTTCGCGGGGACATGTTATTCTCAAACAAAAATGTCTCTAGTATCCAAGTGACGGGAAAAAAGAAAAAGCAGCAGTAAAGAACGAGAATGACGGACCATGGGTCAAATTCATCCATTTTAGGCAGATTCGATACCTAATTTTCTTGTGAAATGATTGAGTAGATATGCACATTCTTCATTCTTTATGTGTTTCCACACCACAGGCAATGCAAGATTATAAACCCTGCTTCTTGAATGGGACTCGAGGCCAATTTTTCTAGGTAAAATTCTATTTTCCTCAAATTTTTCGTACATTTTTCCTAAAGGAGACTCAGAACCAGCAAGTGGTTTTGGAATGCAGATCAACCGTCTCCTTCCATAGGCCAATCTGTTATGTCCCAGAAAGAAGACAGCTCGCACGCGTCTCCAGAATTTTCTATGGGCGCCTCTTCAATCTGAAATACAAGTGAAGGTCTCTTCTATTCATTTAGTTTTTTCAGTGAAAACCGCATGTAATGGTGAGTTTGAAATATGGGAAACCATCACTTGCTGTTGAATTTCATTTCTTGATCATCTCCAATCAAATTTAATTCCTTTTTTCAGCATACGATGTTAAAAGCATAATCTTTTCGATTAATGATCCAACATACACTAAAAAAATTGAGTTTCAGTAACCGGAGCACCAAATCCAATAAGAAAACTAACGGAAAAATTGATATTAGATTATATGAATAACAAATCAATAAGCACACGAGAGTCATTATGTGCCTAAAAAGCTTAGTAAAAGACAACCACTATATGAATAAATATCATCGAATTCATTCTTACTTCAGCAAATTTATTATGAAAATCATTGGCATCTTGCTCGCTCTCGAACACCATGCCTACTATTGATACGTACTACATGACCTAGAAATCTAGAAGGGTCAACATTAGCCCAGTTGAATCACATTTTGAAAACATATAAATCAAGAACTTATGCTCCAACATACTTGAACAAATGAATGGAAATTTAAAAGGAAATACAATATTGGAAACTCTCGAGAAAATAGAAGTATTGACAGATTATTTAATGAATAAAAATTAAGTCACTCATAGCAATTTCACATCTCAAAACATGACTTCTTATGGCAATCAAAACCAAGTTAACATATCATGCATCATGATGCACTAGGCATACAACCAGACAAGTCCGATCATCTAGTCCAACCAAGCATAAAAAAGCATGCTATGATGAAAGAGACAAAGAAAGGCGAAAATTTCCACCGCAATAGGTATGCAATACAAGAATCCACGTTTTGCATCCAACATTAGCGCATGGAGCAACAACCAACCGAAAGTGGAACTCATGAAAAAATAGAAGTATCAGCAGCTTGGAGAAGAAGACGACGGCCCAAACCCTTCCACTTCTGTTTATTGACTTGGTTTCCTTGTTATTCAGATATCGGCCCACTAGAGAAAGGTCAAAACATAAGGCCTACAAAATTCATTAAAGCCCACAAGCAGAGCTCTTATTTTCACGCATGCTCTCTCTTTTGAAGCTTTCACTCGGACAAGTGTTCATGATTCTCTCGCATATGAGGCTCGATGTGGCTAATTCAATCTCCAATAATGACCTAAACTCACCGGCCAGTCAAATGTCCCCAGGCCCAACCAACAAGTGATTTTTCCTGCAGTCGACACATGGGTTCTTTTGTCCAAAAAATATGAACGAAAAATTGCAATTCCTCTGATTAAGAAAAAACTCCATTTTTTTTTTCCTTCCCGTCTTGTTAGCTTAGGAGACAGCCCATAGCTACAGACGAAAAAAAAAACATGGCCTCCGATGCCAGATGCACGGTCTCTTTCACCGACACTGTCGGATCTCTTTAGATATTTCTTAACAGGCGCAGAATTCACCACCAGATCTCTTCGAGTAGTTGCCATGGAAGAGTCGCCACGGCGAAACCGGCTCTCCTTCAGCCTCCTCAGCACGTTCTCCCACGAGATCCTCGCCAACCTTTCCCAGTCTTCGTATCTTCCTGTCTTCTTCCTTTCTTTACAATTGCTGCGTACCGACCCCACCACTCTCTCTTTATTCGTAATTACACACTATCACACTGAAACAGTGGTCTCTGCATCCTAACCGTGTAGTTGAATGCTCTTACGTCGGTACTTTCGGTAGTTTCATTCTGCATTTTATACTAACAAGTACCGTGTTTTAATTTGAACGTGGCTTTAACCGATTTGGCTCAAGCATACCGTTTTATTGGCAGCGTCTTTGACCCGAACACCTCTGGTCATGTGCAGAAACCGAAAAATATGGATCTTATGGACGTCGAAACAGTATGTGCTCTTCTGCTCTTCCTAATTTTGGGAACTATTTCCTTGGTCACTTCCTCAACCAGGAGTCGAGGCTCTGCTGTATTCCTTAGAACTAGTGTCCTAATTGATAACTGGACAGCTTCAGAGTTCTATATGAACTATAAGACCTTTAAGATTTAGTGAGAAACAGATAAATTGGGTGAATTGGAGGTTAAGCTTTTTCGGTTCAAAGAACCCAGGCGTGAGCATGGATACTGGTCCTGTTTGACAACATCTTGTCTAAATCGCAGTCTGATAGCTGGGTAGGGCAGCAATCAGCGGCCGCAGAATCAGACAGGAGATGGCCCCAGTCTTAACCTTGTCCAATAGTCCTTCCTAATTTATAGTTCACACTAGAAAAGTTGGTGCTACTGGTGGTTCGGCTAGCTGTGATTCATGACTATTCTTTGCTTTTCCTTTTTCTTTTCTTGGTTCTTTAGTGTGATGTCCGTGTTTCTAGTAAAGGCCCCATGCTTTAGTGCGATCAAGTGGGGCAAGGCGCAAGTATCCGTCAGTCATCCCAATTTATTAGGTGCGCGAAAATGACACTCTCCGCTGAAATTGAATCTAATTTATTTATTAAGGCAGAATGCGGCACCTATGAATGATCCGAACAAAAAGGAGTCGACAGTAGCTGCGGGAAAAGAGCTGGAAAGGGTGGAGAATGTCTCACCCCACTTCATATATATGCATTCACATAGCTGTAAGACATAACTGAGCAAGTATAATCATGCATTGAAGAATAGAATTCAAGCATCAATAGAATCACATGCAAAAAACAAGATGTAAGATAAATCTAACTTTCAACCATTGTTCGACTCACCTCTTTAAGAAAAAGTTTGAAAATGCTAAGAAATCACACGAGGCATGTCAATTTTGAATGCCTAAATAATTTTCAAAGTAGGAAATAAAAATAGCACCAAAGAACAAGAGCTCGATTTTGGGTCCTCAAAAACGAAGTCTCAAAGGAGCGATAGACATGATTTCAAATCAATGGTGTCTTCGAGTCCTAATTAATGTCTCTAAGCTTTAGAAAAAATCATTCCTAAAATATTTCCCAATAATGCCACGCGATGCACTAGCTATTGGCCTAATGTTAGCTGATCACGAGCCTCATCATATGCGCGCGCACACACAAAACAAAAATGGGTAGAGGTATAGGGAGTCCTGAAACTAGTAAAATGTCCAAATAGGTTCCTCAACGTATATATATATATTATAAAATGGATCCCTAAAACTATATGCTTGTTTTGTTCGAATTGGTTCTTCTATTAAAATTACAAATGGAGATGCTAATGTGGTCGTTAAATGCTGACATGGCATTTTATGTGTCAGAAATTTTTTCGTAAATATATTAATTTGAGATGTTTTGTGATAAAAAATTAATTTATGATAAATTTGTTGTATTATTTACAGTTTTTTGTGGTATTAACCGAATAAAATAAGAAAATCAAACAGAAATTCATTTTGGAGAAGCGAATGCATCTCCATCTAAAAGAGTTTTGTAGTGCACTCTAGATTGCATTCGTTCTGCTTAAAGATGAATTCATTCTGCAATAAATGAAATGAATTCACTAAATTCATGAGAAATGCATTTGTATCCTTTTAGTTTTGTAAACGATTGCACTCTTTGCTCGCTTTGGTCTTGTCCTCTCGCGCATGAAGCTCCTGGAGAAGCGGGGGATTGTCCTCTTCGATCTTCTTCAATAGGTTATCCACGAACAACACGTGCCTCTCCAAGTCCCCGAGCTTTGCGATGTCCACCACCTCACCGTCCAGTACAAACGCCCTCTCCGATCTTCTTCAACATACGGGTGGAAGTAATGAGGGCCACCAACCTTCGCTTCAGATTTGAGCGAGGGCCGCCCCCTCGCTGAAGATACAAACAAGAACCGAAAAGGTATGCCGATTAGGAACCCGATTGCACCCAAAAAAAAAAAAAGAATTTGCGGGACATGATTGAAACATTTTTTTTACAATTTAGGGATTAGATGTCTTATTCCAAGAAAAAAAAAAAGAGGTTCTAATTGGCCTTTATGGTCTCCCAAGGAGTCTTTAAAAATTTTCCAGAACTTGTCAGAAAGTCTTGGACGCCTTCGCTGGTGTCCACTCGATGCAGCAGAACGTCAGGTGGGAGACAGACGCTGGTGTCCACTTGCGGCTGCAGAACGTTAGGCGGGAGAAAGACGATTAGATTTGATTTCAAAGTGAGCCGACCAACGTTGTTTCTTCCCTCGGACCAGTACAGAAAAAATCTCTTATCCTTTTGAGAAAGATTCTCGCATTGACTTGACTGTCGCACTGAATTAATATAAATTTTCAAGGACAATACCCTCAAATGACATTATGTTATCTTAAAAAATTAAATCCATCACAAAAAAAAGAGTTGAACTTGTGTGACTCTGTATTTCAGTTGACTAGGATAATGCGATCTAATAGATGTCTGATTTCTTATTTTACTTCCAACTATCACTTTAGTATCCCTTGCCAACATATGTTAAACGCTGAAGTCAATACTTCCTACATGTAAGATTATTTATCTATAGAGACGTCTACCTATAATTCTAGGAAGGTCGGACCACGGTTCATTTCTAGGCAATGTAATCTTGGACCTGTTGGGTTGCATGTATCTTATCAAGCCAAAGAGAAAAAAGATAACCAAATTATTTTATATTGGTATTGAAGAGACGAGGGTGGGGTTGGGGGGCCTTTTCACATGTGACGAACTGTGATTCGCTCATATTGAACCGAAATCACATGAGCGGATGTATTATTCGCAGTGTATATGACCTAGGCGGCTTGTATCCAAACACAGGAAAAACATTTGATTACGGTCTAAATATATATATATAAATACCTGACACTAAAGTTACGTTTGATCGTCCGAAATTCTAACAATGATAGAATTAGATAGGATTAGATATGAAATCTGGATTTTACTATTTTGCCGTCAACTGTTTGGTGATTACAATAATAAAGTTGGATATATTCGCATTATATTATGTATATTATTTGGTATAAACGCCTGTACAAATCACAAATTTTATGAACGAATATGAGAAAAATTTCTCGTGACACTCTTGTCTACTTTAATTTATTTTTTCCTCTCTTTTTATTTCTTTCTTCCCTTCCATCATTCTCTAATAAAATTTTATTAAATAGAAAATTGTATTAATATACCTAAAATACTAAAACACTTAAAATATATAATAAATATGCATTTATATATTGAATTTATATTATAAGATAGAATTAAATTTGAATATATAACTAAAAATAATATCAAAGTAAGAAGCTAACTTTTTTTTTTTTTATTTTGAATTTCTTATATTAGAATTCAAATATTATTTATATTGAAATATAATTTTAATTTATTAATTTAAGAAATTTGTTATCTCGAGAAAAAACTTTCATATTATAGATATTAGAAATCTTATCTCGCCTTTATCTCACATTTTCTATGGGATAATTTATTCGGTCTATATTTCATTTATATACGACTTTATCCTATTTTGAGCAAGTACTAAATAAAGAATATGATAAATTTTATCATGTTTTGAATTTGATTTTAACTGCCAAACGCAGCCTAACATCTTTACTTTTGAGTGCCAAGTATAACAATTAGCAACATCTTTATTGAGTCGAAGATATCATTATATAAGAGAAATAGAGATAGAGTCGTGTATAGAGCGAGTGATTGAGAGAGTGATCATAATCTCATTGTAGTGATGATATTAATTAATAGAGAAAAATAAGTTCTATGGATCATAAAGTCATTGTCGCCACACAATGCAAAATAATATTAAAAAATCTCTCCTCCTAAGCTGTATAGTAATTAGCATCTTGTCACTGCCCACTAGTTATGCGAACCCACTTCTGGTCTAAGAAGCACCGACACTCTTCACACTCTTCGAAAGCCTCCCCGTCGTGTTCGACACTCCGACATGTGTCCGACACATTCCGACACTCGTTGACTGCGTGTCGAAAAATCCGACACGTGGTCAACTCTTCCCGACACGCTCCGACACGTGAGTCTGAAATTTCGACACGCACGGGGTCAATTTTAAAAAAATTTCAATACTTAAGGAGTCAAAATGTAAATATATGAAAACATAATGAAAAAAAAAAATAAGGGGAAAGAAGAAAATTCTTACTCTCAAGTTTCTCACTTATAAAGATTTCGATCTTCCCGTGGTGACGATGGAACGCCCTTTTCTCGTCAGTGTCGTTCCATTGTCCCCCACATATTTAAAGTTATAACTTTTTTGTTTCTTTTCCACCTCTCGCAAAGCATTCTTGAGTTATCTCTTTTTGCCAGTATGTTATTGGCTTGTGACAGTTATCTCTCACATTTTCCGTGGTGAATTTAGTGATTTCCTTTTCTTTTGGTCATACTTCGAGAGTTCTTGTCTTAGATTTTCATTTTTCTCGAACCTTATTTTGTAGAGGAGCTCCAAGCTAGTCTATATCATGAACTACGAACTCTGTCTAGACTATAAGAAATCTCATTAATCTCCGACAAGTATAAGAAAACAAGACATGTTCCTTCGAGTTTACTCTTTCATGTTTGCAATTTTTGAATTTCTCTGTTCAATTTTTGTCAAATTAAAACAATGAATGATATTAACAAATGTTGGATTAATATTTTTAGTATAAATTAATTCTATACTATTTTTATTATTATTTATTTATTTTTGCATTTTTATAAATATATATTTAATATATAACGTGTTGGAACGTGTCGGAATTCTCATTTTTTAGAAATGATGTGTCGGCGTGTCGTACGTCCGTGCTCGGTGTTACATAGCTTCCGGTCACCGGCATCCTCGAGAAAAATTTATCTAAAAATCTTAAATTTATTATACTTTTACTAATTTAATCACAAATATTTCAATTAATTTTTGCAATTTGAGTCAATCCGGTTAATTGTAACTGGAAATCATTAATGTAAACATTGGTTGTCTAACTTGGTATGGCCAGCACTGTTGTGTATAATTTTTATAATATTTTAATATTTTAATATTTTTGAATATTTTATTTTTTCTTTTCTTTATTTTTTATATTAACCTATCTCTCTCGATCGTCTTCTCCTTGTGAATTGGTTCCAACGACTCAAGCATGAGTACGTGTGCTTCAACCTTTTGGATTTTATAGTTTTGTTTGCTGGGTTTCTGGTGTATTGCTCTGCTTTTGTTGCCGATTCTTGCCAAGAACACCGAGGTTTGCTGGGTTTCTGGTGTTTTGACTCGATTTGCTATGCTTTTGCTACCTATCAAGAATCCGAGCAAAAGGAAAAAAATAGGAAATTGTATGGAGAGGAAAATTGTATGCACTTCATTCATTTTTGTATCTATTACAAGGATGCATAAATTATACAAGAAGACTCAATAAAAAGTAAATAAATTCTTCTAATCTTTCTAGTCCTAAAATAATCACATCCCCTATCAATTATAATCAATACAAATCTTCAATCAGATCTCAGATCTTCAATCATATCTTCTTTCAACACTCCCCTTCAAGCTGGTGACTTGTATATATCCAAGACGCCTAGCTTGTTTAGAAGATATGTATACTGTCTCTGACAAAGAGATTTAGTGAATATATTCACAGGCTGCTCCGTGGTTCTGATCCCTCTTGTTTCGATGATCCCTTCTTTGATCTTCTCTCGAGTAAAATGGCAATCAACTTCTATATGTTTTGTCCTCTCATGTAGTACAGGATTTGCTGCAAGCTTGAGTGCTGAGTCATTATCGCAAAAGAGTAATGTCGCACCTTTAAATTGTATCCCAAGGTCCAGAAGTAAGCCTCGTAGCCATACCACCTCACAAACAGTCTTTGCCATAGATCGATATTTAGCTTCTGCTGATGATAACGATACAATGGATTGTTTCTTTGTCTTCCATGAAAGTAATGACTCCCCAAATTTAATACAAAAACCTGTGATAGATCTCCTGCTCATGGGACATGTAGCATAGTCCGCATCATAATAGGTTGTCATCTCCATATTGCACTTTCTAGAGAGGAGTATCCCTAGCCTGGACATTTCTTCAGGTATTTCACCACCTTTAGGGTTGCATTCATGTGTGACTGCTTTGGATTGTGCATGAATTGGCTAAGAGTTTGTATTGCATGGAAAATGTCTAGCCTAGTCATGGTGAGATAGATAAGTTTTCCAACAAGTCTCTGATAACTTGTTGGATCCTTTAACAATGGATCATCAGAGGAAGATATCCTAGCATCATAATCAACACTGGTCAACTTGGCATTCTGGTCAATGGGAATAATTGCTGGTTTGCACCCTGATAATCCCGCTTCTGATATAATCTTCATCACAAATTTTCGTTGACTAAGGGAAATCCCTAGATCAGAACGAGCTATCTCTATTCCAAGAAAATATTTAGGTGACCCTATATCTTTGATATGAAAAGAGGAATGTAGATACTCTTTAAGCTTCTTTACAGCGAAATCATCATTTCCCATAATAAGTATGTCGTCAACATAAATCATCAAGTAAATGGACGACGTACCTTTTGCCCAAGTGAATAAAGCATAATCGTGCTTGGACTGCTTGAACTCGACTCCCGTAAGTGTAGTAGTGAACTTGGCATACCACTGTCGATAAGCCTGTTTCAATCCATAAAGAGATTTGCGGAGACGACATACCTTAGACTCCCCCTGTCTCCGTAATCCTTGTGGAAGATCCATGTAAATCTCTTCTTCCAGGTCACCATGAAGAAAGGCATTGTGGACATCCATTTGATGCAGTGACCAGTTGCGAAAAGCAGCGACCGATAAGAAAGAACGAACCGTGACATCCTTGGCTACCGGAGAAAAGGTCTCATGGTAGTCAAAACATTCCCGTTGTGTGAAGCCTTTAGTCACCAACCGGGCCTTATATCTTTCCATAGAACCATCTGCTCTGTATTTGATCTTATAGACCCATTTACATCCAATGGGCTTGCGATGAGGAGGTAACGACACGATATCCCAAGTGTGATTGTCAATCGGGGCTTTAAGTTCTTCCTCCATTGCCTTTTGCCAACGTTGATCATGTACAGCCTCATTCTAACTAGAAGGCTCTCTTTCCTCAGAAATTCGGCTAATGCAACATAAATGTTCTGATGACAACCGGTCAAAAGATACATATGATGAGATAGGATAACGAGTACCTGACATTATTGATGAAGAACAGACATAATCTTTGATCCAAGGTGGTGGGCGAGTGATATGACCAGATCTTCGCGGTGGTTCATTCAGCACCTCCAAAGATGATCTTCAATACTTGTAGGTTCTATGGAATTTGTCACCTGGGGTTCCTGTTCCATGAGTTGTTGCTCAACTGAATTGTCAGTAGAAAGCTCATCGGGTGGTGAAGGCGATACTGTATCCACTATCTGATGTCTTGGAGAAGAGGCAATAAGATACGACTCTCTAGAAGATAGATCTTCTTCCGACAAGAATCGATGATTAGTTCCCATATCATCTGCAGACATAGAAGTAGTATCTCGGAAAGGAAAAATATGTTCATGAAAAACCACATCCCTGCTGATAAAAAATTCCTCAATAGACTGTTCATAAACTTGAAAACCCTTTTTTAAGTTGGGATATCCCATGAAAATGCACTGGCGAGCACAAGGGCCCATTTTATCCCGGGGGCCTACTGTAGTCATATAATAGAGACAGCCAAACACTCAGAGATGACTCAGATATGGTTTCCTTCCATATAGTAATTCAAACGGATTTTTGCCTTCTGTTAGGACTAGAATTAGCACCTAGAGGGGGGTGAATAGGTGATTAAAGCAATTTCAACAATTTAATTCGAATGAGATATTAATGAATTAAAAATAGCAATCGCAGCAAATGAAAGTAATGAAAGATAAAAGGATTAGGGATAGAGAATCAAGACTCCAGATTTATAGTGGTTCGGCTTAGACCAAACCTACGTCCACTCTCCCGCACGGACAGCCCTTCTGGCTGGATTTCACTAAGAATCAAAAAGAGTGATTACAGTCTCACGCTCTTGAGTCCACAGTGTAGAAAACTCTACTACACTTCCTCAAGGTCTCACTACAATATGATCTCTCTTTTGATTACATATAACGCTCGAAGAATGATATCGCAAAATAGGAAAGGAGATTCAGACTTTGGAATTCTTCTATCCGGCACCCTACAACAACTGGAGCATCTCTCTTATATAATTCTTCATGCCTTCAATACCGTTGGCACCTTCCAAAGAAGTTCTTCCAATCAACCCATTAGACAGAATCAATTAGAGAGATCTCGAGCTCTTTAAGGTAAGTGTTGATAGCCCATCAATCCCGCTCGCCCATACAATCGGGATCTTGGTTTCCATAAGTAGAACCTTCCAAATATAAGTTGCGAAATCTTTAGAGAATCTATACATATTCGAATACGAAAGTAAGATCTTCTAGTGCTGAATCCAAAGTAGAAAGATATTCTCTAGCCGTTAGAATAAAGATCATATAAGATCGAATAAACGTCGGTTTGGAGACTGTCCATGAGAGTAGACTTTGAAACATGAGTCTTGCTAGCTTAGACTTTGATCTTAGACTTTGTCAATAGAGTACGTAAGTCTTCAGACTAGACTGATGAAAATGTTTTGTCAACTTCAAAATACTTTAAGAGAATTTATCCAACAATCTCCCCATTTTTTATGGTGACAAAACTTTCCTGCAGATTTGAATATTATTGCCCTGCAATACAACTTTTAAGCAAGCATTGATATCTCATAAAAGATTAGAATAAAAATAGTAGAAGTTATCATGTACATAGATGTCCTGTACACAGACTTACCCTGTACACAGATCTGCATTCACAGAAACCTCATTAGTCATGAACAGACAATACTATCTTTATCTTACTTAAAAGCTTAAAGTAATGCAATAATAAGCACACATTCAAAAACTGCACACATTTAAAAACTCAAGATAAAGTCAAAATAACAACCCAAAAAAAATGTTTAAAAAAATTGAAGACAAGAGATTTGGTTTGGTTTGAGGATAGAGTCTGAAGTTGAAATGCTTGAAAATCTGCAAAGTCTTCTCCCCCTTTTTGTTAGCATAAAAATCAAGGAGCACGAGGAATGCGAACAAGTTGAAAGTCCTCCATAGACTTGACAGGTTCCTTCTAGCTTCCTCAAATCTTCTTGTACTTGGGTAAGAGTAGTGCTTTTTTGCAAGAGCCCGAATCGACGCGAACCTCTTTAAGCCGATCATGCGAGTGATGAACATTGCATGATTTTCATTCTCCCGCAAAGTCTGAAATTCATACCCCATGGCATAGATTTGGCCTTTGAGTTCCAAGATGATATCAAGCAGCCTTCCAAAATCTCCGGAATTGTCAGTCTGTGTGCTTGCTTTAGCTCGGTCTGATGGTGGAGTCAAGCCAGTATGAATATCAACAGGAAATTCAGTATGTGGAGATGATGCCTCTCCTTCAGGGGCGAGCAGCATGAACATCTTCAGCATCAATGAGCGAGATTGTAATAAAGTATCTTCTTTCTAAAATTCAGAAGAAGTTTTCAAACTTCTCTCTCGGTTATGCTCAATAGATCCATGAAAATCGAAATCCACCGTCCGTGGATTCATCACTCCACGCTTCAACAATTTTTCATACTTCTTCCTATGTCCGTACGAGCGTTGTTGTTCATCCTTCTTCCCATGAAGGTTTGCAGCCACACCCATCCATGGTTTAAAGTGTATGAACATCTTTTCATCATCATCCTTTCCTCTCTTTCTGATTCATACTACCAAACCTAGGGTCACTAGGAAAGTTTGCAAAGGCTTTTGCAGCCGTTCCTTCGGGAACAATCGACCTCTCCATGACGGTGAGAAAATGAGTCTCATTTCGTAACCTTTCTCTTCCAAAATTCATCAATGAAAGTCATGGCGAACCTCCTTCCTTCAATGCGAGTAAAGCCTATAAACAAAAGTAGGCTTAAGTGTTCTTATAGGTTCAATATCTTCAACAACTTTTTCTGCATCTTGAGGGCGATGACCTTGAGGTCTAGTTGGGGAAGATCATTTGTTGAGATCGTTGAGGAGTTTGCTCGGATGGAAAGTCGCTTTCTTCGGTGAGATCGAAGTGCGTAGGCCCCTCACTAGATCCCCTGTGGTCCCCTGTTTGCTAGTCTTGATGACTTCCTTTGATACGACATTGTTGCTTTCTTTGGAGAAGTTTTCTCACTTGTGTCGCAAGAAAGTTAAAAACTTTGAGACGAAGAAGTTTTGGAGAGAAAAATACAGAGCAGTGAAAAGCTTTTGATCTAGGGTTTCTGGGTAAAGTGAAAACGAAGGAGAAGAAGTGTATAAAAGATAACATATACGGGGGAAATCCAAGCGTCGCATATTTTGGAAATCTTAAAAATTTCCTTTTGAAAAATAACTGCCTTAATAAATCGATAACCACCCTTTTTAAATATAACCGCCTTAATAAGCTCAATTAGAGATAAACATATAGTCTTACCTTATCGATATGACAGTTTAAGTAAATGAACTTACAGTCGTGTCGATTCGTATTCTCAGTCTTCAACCTTTGAGTATGATACTCTGTCAGACTTTAGTTTCTGAGTCTGAGCTTCAACATTCTTCAAGAGATAAAATATTGAGTCTTGAGCGAATAGACTCAAACAAGCTTTTCTCAAGTGGCTTTGTGAAGATGTCTGCCAGTTGATTCTTTGAGTCTATAAATTGTATCAAGACTTCTTTGTTCTGAACATGATCTCTTATAAAGTGATGTCGAATCTCAATGTGTTTTGCTCTTGAATGTAGGATATGATTCTTTGTAAAATTGATTGCGCTGGTGTTGTCACATCTTATTTCTGTGCAAGAGTCTTCAATGCCAAAGTCTTGTAGTTGTTGTTTTATCCACAGTATTTGAGAACAACAACTTCCAAGGGCTACTATTCTGCTTCAGCTATTGAAAGAGCCACAGTACTTTGTTTTCTTGAAAACCAAGATACTGCCCTATTTCCAAGCAATTGACAAGTACCTGAAGTGTTTTTCCTTTCAACTCTACAACCTGCAAGATCTGCGTCTGAATAGCCAAGAAGTGTAAAGTCTCATTCTTTGGGATACCATAGACCGATCTTAGCAGTAGTAGCAACATATTTAATAATACGTTTAGCAGCACTTAGATGAGATTCTCTAGGATCAGATTGAAACCTAGCGCATATGCAAACACTAAATAATATGTCGTCTGGATGTAGTAAGATAAATAAGTGAACCAATGATACTTTTGTATAACTTTTGGTCGATTTGCTTCCCTGCTTCATCTTTGTCTATCTTCAAGGAACTTGACATTGGTATGTCAGTCTTTTTGCAATTTTCCAGACCGAACTTTTTAACCAGTTCTTTTGCATATTTCTCTTGGTGAATGAATATTCCTTCCTTTAGTTGTTTCACTTGTAGACCAAGGAAAAAGGGATAGTTCACCCATCATGCTCATCTCGAATTCATCCCGCATAGACTTAGAAAATTTCTTGCACAAAGTCTCATTAGATGATCCGAATATGATGTCATCAACATAAATCTGAACAAGTAGAAAACTTTTACCTTCCTTTTTAATAAACAAAGTAGTGTCTACCTTTCCTTTAGAAAAGCCATTATAAATTAAGAAATTACTTAGCCTTTCATACCAAGCTCGAGGAGCTTGTTTCAATCCATATAAAGCTTTTTTCAGTCTGAACACTAAGTCTGGTTTCTTTGAGTCTTCGAATCCAGGAGGTTGTTCCACGTAGACTTCTTCTTGAATAAATCCATTCAGGAATGCGCTTTTGACATCCATTTGAAACAACGTGAAATTCTTATAGCAAGCAAAAGCAAGTAGTAATCTAATTGCTTCTAAACTTGCTACTAGAGCATAAGTCTCATCATAGTCTATTCCTTCTTCTTGCGTGTATCCTTTACCAATGAGTCTTGCTTTGTTTCTCGTTACTTTGCCTTTTTCGTCAACTTTGTTCCTAAAAACCCATTTAGCTCTAACAACTAATTTACCTTTTGGTTTGGGAGTCAATTCCCATACGTCGTTAATGTTGAATTGTCTGAGCTCTTCTTGCATTGCTTCAATTCAGCTTTCATCGGCTAAGGCTTCTTCAATATTTTTGGGTTCTATTTCAGAAATAAGAGCAACAGCACTAGACTCTTCTCGCCTTTTGGATCTTGTTTGAATTCCCTCATTAATGTTCCCAATAATGAATTCTTCAGGATGACTAGACTTGTGCTTCCAGTTACTAGTCAGTCTGATAGATTGTTGATCTTCTTCTTGAGTAGATTCTTCATCGGTAGCTTGTTGTGCGATTCTGAATTAGTGCTTGCTTCGGTGGAGGTAGATCTAGCAGGTATGCGGAACAGATTCGAATCTTTAGACTGAATTTGCTGAATTTGTGGAGAGTCTTGAAATTTGACATTCATTGATTCTTCCACGATCCGAGTCTTTTTGTTGAATACTCTAAAAGCTTTGCTTGTAGTTGAGTAACCAAGAAAGAATCTTTCATTGATTTTTCTTCAAACTTACCAACACGATCATTTGCATTCTTTAGAATAAAACATTTGCAACCAAATACTTGAAAATAAGAAACTATTGGTTTCTTTCCTTTAAAAAATTCATAAGGGGTTTTCTCAAGAATTGGCCTTAAAAACACTCGGTTTATAATATAGCAAGCAGTTGAGACAGCTTCAGCCCAAAACCTTGAAGAAATTTGATTTCCAATTAAAAATGTTCTTGCCATTTCTTGTAAAGACCTATTCTTCCTTTCCACAACCCCATTTTGTTCTGGTGTATATGGAGAGGAGAATTTATGCTGAAAACCAAATTCATCACAAAATTTAGTAAAGTCTTGGTTTTCAAACTCACCTCCATGGTCGTACGAATGCTTGAGATAGTGTGACCTTTCTCATTCTGCACTTTCTTAGCAAACTTTGAAAAGAGAGAGAAAGTCTCGACTTACTTGAAAGAAAGTAGACCCAAGTAAATCGTGAGTAATCATCCACATTACTAGACAAAACCTTTTTCCACCAATGCTTTGCGTTACGGTAGGTCCAAACAAATCCATATGCGAAGCTGCAATACATGATTAGTGGAAACTTTATTTATTGATTTGTAAGAATTTCTAACATGTTTACCCAATACGCATGGTGTACATAGATAAGACTTTGAGTAATTGAGAATAGGCAATCCTCGAACAAGTTTCTTGGTAGAGATCTTGTTGATTTGCTTCATATTGATATGGCCTAGCTTTTTGTGCCATAGATTTGCTTCATCTTGTACTGATATAAAGCATTGTGATCTTTCTTGATTCACATCCAGAAGATAGATATTTCCATGTCTTCGTCCAGTAAAAGATTGAATAAAGTCTTTGCTGATTCCAGAGTACGTTTCTTCCTGGAAGTTGATCTTGAAACCAGTATCACACAACTGACTTATGCTAAGTAAGTTGTAATTTAATCCTTCAACTAAGGAAACATTATCGATTGACAAGCTTCCAATCTTTCTTGTTCCTCGACCAGTAATTCTTCCTTTGTTGTTACCACCAAAGGAAACTTTTCCTCCGTCTATCCGGACAAGTTTTATGAAGCGACTTGAGTCTCTGTCATATGTCTTGAGCAGCCACTATCAAGATACCATTTAATCTTCTTTTTGATAGTAACCTGCAATTAACACGAATTCAAGCTCTTTTTGGTACCCATACCATCTTGGGTCCAAAAGTGTTTGAACAATAGACAGTCTTAGCCCAACTCTTTTTAACAAGTCTCCAAACCAAATGACATTCTTTCTCAAAATGTTCTAAGCTTTTACACTTGGAACATCTCAAAGCATTTACGCCAAAGGTTTTACAAAGACTTTTGGAAATGATTCTTATAAACAATTCTAGCTGGTCTTTGTTTAATTCTTTCTTTTACCTTCTGAAAATCAATTAGCAGAATAGTTTCAGAAGTCATACCAAGACCTAACTTATCAAAATATGGTCTTTGTATCGAAAGAATCTTATCCAGCTTTTCAGAACCATTTGAAAATCTTTTTGATATGTTAGTGATATCATTTTTCAAAAGATTATTTTCATTTTAAATAATGTCTGAGTTTTCTTTCACAGCAACAAAATCTTTTTCCAGTTTTTCAAACTTTTCTTTCATAAGTTTATCCTGTTGCTTCAATGTAGAATTTTCCCTTTTTAATTCGGAGATTCTCTTAAGAGAGGTTTTCGGACTAAGACAAAGTTCATCAATATATTTAGAAACCTTAACAGGAATTTTCAGGTTACCAACCTCGAGTTCATTTGTTTGAGTCGTGTGCGAATCAAGGTCGAGTTGAGTCTCGATTTTGCCATGAAACAGATATTGGCATAATCGTCGTCACTTTCTTCACATTCAGTATCACTCCAAGTCTCTGCTTTGAGTGCCTTCCTGTTTTTCTCAGTCTTTCCTTTTCTTTTCTTTAACAGAGGATAGTTGGGTCTGATGTGTCCCTTTTTCTTGCATTCAAAGCAAGTCACTTCTTTGTTAGAATCATCTTCCTCTATTGACTTGTTTTGAAACCTTTGAGAACTTTGTTTTTTCCAATTGTATTTCTTTCCTTTTCTGTTCAACTTTCTGAATCTCTTTATCATGAGTGCCAGTTCTTCATCATCTAGATCTTCTTCGAGTGCGTAGCATCGAATAGTCATTAGACTTTAAGGCAATAGATTTCTTACCTTTTGAGTCTTCCTCTTCGTTGGTCTGTTCCACTTCATAGGATTGAAGAGTCCCAACCGGTTCGTCTACGAGAGAGTGGAGCAATGCTCTGCGTCTCTCTTATTGAGGTTTTTATGTAATTCCAGTCTTTTGAGAGTCCTCGAAGGAGTTTGTTGACCTTCATATGTCCTGAGATTGGATGTCCCTGATATTCAAGACCATTCACAATTTCAGTAGAGCGACTAAACATGTCGGTTATTGATTCTCCCTGATCTCATCTTAAAGACTTCATATTGTCCCAAAGAATGTTGATCCTCGTTTCTTTCACACGATCGGTTCCTACATAGGTAATGTGAAGCCTATCCCATACTTCTTTTGCTGTATCACAAGAATATATTCCGTTATACTCGGTAGGGGATAAAACACAATATAAAGAGTAAATAGCTTTGGCGTCAAGAGTCATCTCTTGATGATTTCTTCTTGAGTCGAAGAATAGGATCGCGGTTTCTTTTCCTCTCTCGATTCGATGCGGCAGCGGGAATGATTCCTTTATCAACCACTTCCCATTCCAAAGGATCTTTCGATCTTAGGAATGCCTTCATCTTATTTTTCCATATGCTATAGTCTTTTCCATCAAAGTATGGAGGTCGGTATTGCTTTGACCTTCAACCAACCATGTAGGCAACATACTAGCCATAGATCTTTTACTTAGAAGTAAAGACACTTCTTATAAGCAAGTACACAGGCTCTTATACCAATTGTTAGGACTAGAATTAGCACCTAGAGGGGGGTGAATAGGTGATTAAAGCAATTTCAACAATTTAATTCGAATGAGATATTAATGAATTAAAAACAGCAATCGCAGCAAATGAAAGTAATGAAAGATAAAATGATTAGGGATAGAGAATCAAGACTCCAGATTTATAGTGGTTCGGCTTAGACCAAGCCTACATCCACTCTCCCGCACGGACAGCCCTTTTGGCTGGATTTCACTAAGAATCAAAAAGAGTGATTACAGTCTCACGCTCTTGAGTCCACAGTGTAGAAAACTCTACTACACTTCCTCAAGGTCTCACTACAATATGATCTCTCTTTTGATTACATATAACGCTCGAAGAATGATATCGCAAAATAGAAAAGGAGATTCAGACTTTGGAATTCTTCTATCCGGCACCCTACAACAACTAGAGCATCTCTCTTATATAATTCTTCATGCCTTCAATACCGTTGGCACCTTCCAAAGAAGTTCTTCCAATCAACCTGTTGGACAGAATCAATTAGAGAGATCTCGAGCTCTTTAAGGTAAGTGTTGATAGCCCATCAATCCTGTTTGCCCATACAATCGGGATCTTGGTTTCCATAAGTAGAACCTTCCAAATATAAGTTGCGAAATCTTTAGAGAATCTATACATATTAGAATACGAAAGTAAGATCTTCTAGTGCTGAATCCAGTAGAAAGATATTCTCTAGCCATTAGAATAAAGATCATATAAGATCGAATAAACGTCGGTCCGGAGGCTGTCCATGAGAGTAGACTTTGAAACATGAGTCTTGCTAGTCTTCGAAAATGTTTTGACTTTGATCTTGAATTTAAGACTTTGTCAATAGAGTACTTTCATGCAAAATTAAGTCTTCCATTATCAAGTGCAGATGCGACAAACTGATTTTCCAAACTGAGTTTTGGACTAGACTTGACCTTATGATGAAAATGTTTTGTCAACTTCAAAATACTTTAAGAGAATTTATCCAACACTAGGGTTTTCTTTGTGAAACCCTAGATTGAGTCCGTGACTCTCTCTTCCTCCCGTGGCTCTCTGTAGCGGGCGAGAGGAAACCCTCGCCGCCAGAGCCACGCTCTCACCATCCTTCTCGTGATCTGCTGCTCTCTGTTGGCTTTCCTCTTGGATAGCAAGTTGGTAGATACGGTCAAGGCTTGGCATCGGCTCCATGGTTAAGATCTGCGATTGAAACGAAAGGTAAGTTTCGTTTAATATGAGAAGAAATCTTGTTGCTTTCTCCCTGTCCTGCATCTTTTGTAATACGTAAAATCGTTTCCAGCCCGCCGAACTTCTCTTCGGCCACTTCCGGCTCATTCCATTCCACGGGCCGAAAGTTTGTTAAAAATCGCAGCAACAGTCATGTTTCATTGCTTTAAATCCGAGATCTGTTGCGTCAAAGAAAAGATTTTCACTTGATCTAATTTTTCATACATCTCCTTGATGTTTTCCCACATTTGTTTCAAGTCCTCCATCGGGGGAAGACCGGCGACGACCTTGGAAGCGATGCAATTTCCGATCCATGTTCTGACTAGTTGATTGCATTTCTTCCAAAGTCGCGCCATTCGCTCGTCGGATGGAATCGGAACCGTTCCGTCAATAAAGCCCTTTTTATCCTTCGTTACCAATGCGCGCCGAAACTTGCGTGACTAACTCGAGTAATTGTCTAGTCCAGTTAACTGCTGAGCAACAAGCTTCAGTTCTGGTCCGTCGGCATTAGTTGTGAAAAAAGGGTTGTTGGGCTCCGGCCGACCGCTTGCAGCGAAGATATGGTATGGGAGAAACCCTAGCGGCGGATTCGGGTAGGGATTTCCTCTTAAACCCGATCCGCTAGATCCGGTTGTATGAGCCACATTGGAAAAAAAATGAACCTGGGTAGGGATTAGTTCCCATACTCGATTCGGCTGACTCGCTCGTATGTTGTGAGCTGGTGGTTGTGCCTGCCCCGTTGCTAGTTGGTGGGCCTTCATCAATCTGCACACCATTTCGATATCCCGGCAATGATGTATTTGGGCCTGGCCCATAGTGTTAGGACTAGAAATAGCACCTAGAGGGGGGTGAATAGGTGATTAAAGCAATTTTAACAATTTAATCCGAATAAGAGATTAATGAATTAAACCAACAAACGCTGCAAATGAAAGCAATGAAAGATAAAAGGATTAGGGATAGAGAATCAAGACTCCAGATTTATAGTGGTTCGGCTTAGACCAAGCCTACGTCCACTCTCCCGCACGGACAGCCCTTCTGGCTGGATTTCACTAAGAATCAAAAAGAGTGATTACAGTCTCACGCTCTTGAGTCAATAATGTAGAAGCTCTACTACACTTCCTCAAGGTCTCACTACAATATGTTCTCTCTTTTGATTACATATAACGCTCGAAGAATAATATCGCAAAATAGAAAAGGAGATTCAGACTTTGGAATTCTTCTATCCGGCACCCTTCAACAACTGGAGCATCTCTCTTATATACTTCTTCATGCCTTCAATACCGTTGGCACCTTCCAAAGAAGTTCTTCCAATCAACCCATTGGACAGAATCAATTAGAGAGATCTCGAGCTCTTTAAGGTAAGTGTTGATAGCCCATCAATCCCGGTCGCCCATACAATCGTGGGATCTTGGTTTCCATAAGTAGATCCTTCCAAATATAAGTTGCGAAATCTTTAGAGAATCTATACATATTCGAATACGAAAGTAAGATCTTCTAGTGCTGAATCCAGAGAAAGATATTCTCTAGCCGTTAGAATAAAGATCATATAAGATCATAACAAAAGTCGGTCCGGAGACTCGTCCATGAGAGTAGACTTTGAAACATGAGTCTTGCTAGCTTTAGACTTTGATCTTCAGACTTTGTCAATAGAGTCTGTAAGTCTTCAGACTAGACTGAGGAAAATGTTTTGTCAACTTCAAAATACTTGAAGAGAATTTATCCAACAATCTCCCCCCTTTTGATTGTGACAAAACTTTCCTGCAGATTTGAATATTATTGCCCTGCAATACAAATTTTAAGCAAGCATTGATATCTCATAAAAGATTAGAATAAAAATAGTAGAAGTTATCCTATACACAGATGTCCTGCATACGTACTTACCCTGCATTACATATCTCGCATTCACGTAAAACCTCATTAGTCATAAAATGCATGCATACTATCTTTATCTAATTTAATAGCTTAAAGTGATGCAATAATGAGCATATATTCAAAGACTGCACACATTCAAAAACTCAAGATAAAGTCAAAATAACAACTCAAAAATGTTTGAAAAATAAAGATAAGATTTGGTTTAGTTTGAAATGTGCTTGAAAATCTGCAAAGTCTTCTCCCCCTTTTTGTCAGCATTAAAAAATCAAGAAGCACGAGGAATGCGAACAAGTTGAAAGTCCTCCATAGACTTGACAGTTCCTTCTAGCTTCCTCAAATCTTCCTGTAATTGGGTAAGAGAAGTGCCTTTTGCAAAGAGCCCGAATCCGACGCCGAACCTCTTTAAGCCGATCACGCATAGTGATGAACATTGCATGATTTTCATTCTCGCAAAGTCTGAAATTCATACCCCATAGCATAGATTTGGCCTTTAAGTTCCAAGATGATGTCAAGCAACCTTCCAAAATCTCCTAAATTGTCGGTCCGTGTGCTTGCGCAACCGGGGCCTCGATGGTGGAGTCAAGCCGTATGAATATCGGCGCCAGGAGTTCGTATGTGGAGATGATGCCTCTCCTTCAGAAACCGAGAAAGATAAACATCTTCTTCGCATCAAGAGGTGATCGACTAACACCTCGTTTGTGTATATTCTTCTCTAAAAGTCAGTAGAAGAGGGGTATTTTCTCTCGTGTGTATCTCCCCCGTTTCCATGTCTTCCGGAGGAGAAAAGAACTATTCTTTCCGAGGAGTTTCCTCGGATGTGTTGTTGTTGATCCTCTTTTTTCGCCGGAGAATCTGTTTTTGCCGGTTCGTCCCGCTTGTTCTCGCTTTTTCTTCTTCTTCCTCTTCCTCTCTTTCTTTCTTTCTCTTTCTCTTTCTTCTTCTTTCTTTCTCTTCTTCTCTTTCTTTCTCTTCTCTTTCTCTTTTCTTTTTTTGTAAATTGTTGTTCTCGGGAAACTTTCAAACAGTATAGAAAATTGAGAAACAAGAGTAGAGATAGGTAGAGCATCCTCATCATCTTTATCTTCCAAGATGATTGCCCTTCTCTTCTTGATAGAACTAGCCACTGGTTCCTTTCCTTTTCTTTTGGCCGTAGAAGAGTCTGGTCTGAACTTGGTAGTAGTCTTCTCTTTGAACCGCTCCAACTTTTTTGCCGAGTTCTTTCGTACGCATCTTTGTTATCATCCTCATCCGATGACCATTTTATCAATAGTCTTCACAGAGAATGTGAGGAGGCTGAATGTTCGGGATGTCTCGAAAAGACGAGTGATGAGAGCAAAGATAAGGGAGTTTTCTCTTGTCCTTTGCCATGGACCCGTACATGTGAAACATGATAGTGTGCGGCAAAGAGAAATTAAGACCAATCTTGATTGCATACATCAACTTAGCCTCCGAGATGGATACATCTGTCTTGGATGTTGATTTTGGTCTAAGACAGCTTGATCACAATCTTGTGAAGCGAGTGTTTGTTGCATTCATCCTGGAGTAGGAGAGACGACCTTCAAGCAATCCCCGTCTCTCGCAAGTTCTAGAGTAGCATGACTTACGAGACACACCAATTGATTGGAAAACACCTCTTTCCACACCAATTACATCCGCCAAAAAGTCCTTATCAACAACATACTCTTTATCTCTCACACGAAAGAAAAGCCGTTTTGCATCAATGAAACCGAGATTGGAATAGAAGTACGCTGTTAATTCGTAATGTGCCATATCACAACAAGACATTAATCGATGGAGTTGAAGTTTTTCAAACTTCTCTCTAAGATTTATGCTCAATAGGTCCAGAAAATCAAAATCCACTGTCAGTGGATTCATCACTCCACGCTTCAACAAATTTTCCTACATCTTCCTATGTCCGTCTAAGCGAAACAGTTCATCCTTCTTCCCTCAAAGGTTTGCAGCCACACCCATCCAATGTTTAAAGTGTATGAACATTTTCTCATCATCATCCTTTCCCTCTGGCTGATTTATGCTACTAAACCTAAGGTCACTGGGAAAGTTTGCAAAGGCTTTTGCAGCCGTTCCTTCAGGAACAATCCCTGACCTCTCCATAACGGTGAGAAAATGAGTCTCATTTGAGTAACCTTTCTCTTTCATAAATTCATCTATAAAGGTCATTGCGGAACCTCCTTCCTTCAATGCAGAGTAAAGCCTATAAACAAAAGCAGCTTAAGTGTTCTTACAGTTCAATATCTTCAATAACTTCTTCTGCATCTTGAGGGCGACGACCATGAGGTCTAGTTGAGGAAGAACGCTATTGAGATCGTTGAAGAGTTTGTTCAAATGGAAAGTCGCTTTCTTCTGTGAGGTCGAAGTGCGTAGGCCCCTCACCAGATCCTTGTAGTCCCCTGTTTGCTATTCTTGATGACTTCATTTGGTAAGACATTGTTGCTTTCTTTGGAGAAGCTTTCTCACTTGTGTCGCAAGAAAGTTAAAAGCTTTGAGACGGAGAAATTTTGGAGAGAAAAATACAGAGAAGTAAAAAGCTTTTGATCTAGGGTTTCTGGGTAAAGTGAAAATGAAGAAGGAGTGTATAAAAGATAATAGATACGGGGGGAAATCCAAGCGTCGCAAATTTTGGAAATCTTAAGAATTTCCTTTTGAAAATAACTGCCTTAATAAATCAATAACCACCTTTTTAAAAAAAAAATATAACTGCCTTAATAAACTCAATTAGAGATAAACAGACAAACTTACCTTTTCGAAATGACAGTTTAAGGAAATGAACTTACGGCCGTGTCGATTCGTATTTTCGCTTCTTCAATCTTTGAGTCTCGATACTCCGTCGACTTTAGATTCCGAGTCCGAGGTTCAACATTCTTCAAGAGATAAAATATTGAGTCTTGAGCGAATAGACTCAAACAAGCTTTTCTCAAGTGGCTTTGTGAAGATGTCTCGCGCTGATTCTTTGAGTTTATGAATTGTATCAAGACTTCTTTGTTCTGAACATGATCTCTTATAAAATGATGTCGAATCTCAATGTGTTTTGCTCTTGAATGTAGGATAGGATTCTTTGTAAGAATGATTGCGCTGGTGTTGTCACATCTTATCTCTGTTCAAGAGTCTTCAATACCAAAGTCTTGTAGTTGTTGTTTTATCCACAATATTTGAGAACATCAACAACTTCCAAGGGCTACGTATTCTCGCTTCGCCGTTGAAAGAGCCACATTACTTTGTTTTCTTGAAAACCAAGATACCGCCCCCGTTTCCAAGCAATTGACAAGTACCCGAAGTGCTTTTTCTTTCAACTCTACAACCCGCAAGATCTCGCGTCTCGAATAGCCAAGAAGTGTAAAGTCTCCTTCTTTGGGATACCATAGACCGATCTTAGCAAAAGAGTAGCAACATATTTAATAATACGTTTAGCAAAGCACTTAGATGAGATTCTCTAGGATCAGATTGAAACATAGCGCATATGCAAACACTAAATAATATGTCGTCCGGATGCAGAAGATAAATAAGTGAACCAATGATACTCCCGTATAACTTTTGGTCGATTTTCTTCCCTGCGTCATCTTTGTCTATCTTCAAGGAACTTGACATTGGTATGTCAATCTTTTTGCAATTTTCCAGACCGAACTTTTTAACAAGTTCTTTGCATATTTCTCTTGATGAATGAATATTCCTTCCTTTAGTTGTTTCACTTGTAGACCAAGGAAAAATGATAGTTCACCCATCATGCTCATCTCGACATCCTGCATAGACTTAGAAAATTTCTTGCACAAAGTCTCATTAGATGATCTGAATATAATGTCATCAATATAAATCTGAACAAGTAGAAAACTTTTACCTTCCTTTTTAATAAACAAAGTAGTGTCTACCTTTTCTTTAGAAAAGCCATTATGAATTAAGAAATTACTTAGCCTTTCATACCAAGCTTGAGGAGCTTGTTTCAATCCATATAAAGCTTTCTTCGGGCCGAACACCGAGTCCGGTTTCTTTGAATCTTCAAATCCAGGAGGTTGTTCCACGTAGACTTCTTCTTGAATAAATCCATTCAGAATGCGCTTTTGACATCCATTTGAAACAACCTGAAATTCTTATAGCAAGCAAAAGCAAGTAGTAATTTGATTGCTTCTAACCTTGCTATTGGAGCATAAGTCTCATCATAGTCTATCCCTTCTTCTTGCGTGTATCCTTTAGCCACGAGTCTTGCTTTGTTTCTCGTTACTTTGCCTTTTCATCAACTTTGTTCCCGAAAACCCATTTAGCTCCAACAACCGATTTACCTTTTGGTTTGGGAGTCAATTCCCATACGTCGTTAATACTGAATTGTCTGAGCTCTTCTTGCATTGCTTCAATCCAGCTTTCATCAGCTAAAGCTTCTTCAATATTTTTGGGTTCTATTTCAGAAATAAGAGCAACATCACTAGAATCTTCTCGCCTTTTGATCTTGTTCGAATTCCCTCATTAATGTTCCCAATAATGAGTTCTTCAGATGACTAGACTTGTGCTTCCAGCTACTAGTCGCCCGATAGATTGTTGATCTTCTTCTTGAGTAGATTCTTTATCGCAGCTTGTTGTACCGATTCTCGAATTAGTAACGCTTCAATGGTGGTAGATCTAGCAAAGAAACTGGAATAGATTCTAAATCTTTATGAATTTGCTGAATTTGTGGAGAGTCTTGAAATTTGACATTCATTGATTCTTCCACGCTCCGAGTCTTCTTGTTGAATACTCTAAAAGCTTTGCTTGTAGTTGAGTAACCAAGAAAGAATCCTTCATCTGATTTTTCTTCAAACTTACCAACACGATCATTTGCATTCTTTAGAATAAAACATTTGCAACCAAATACTTGAAAATAAGAAACTATTGGTTTCTTTCCTTTAAAATTTCATAAGGGGTTTTCTCAAGAATTGGCCTTAAAAACACTCGGTTTATAATATAGCAAGCGCTTGAGACAGCTTCAGCCCAAAACTTTGAAGAAATTTGATTTCCAATTAAAAGTGTTCTTGCCATTTCTTGTAAAGACCTATTCTTCCTTTCCACAACCCCATTCTATTCGGTGTATATGGAGAGGAGAATTTATGCTGAAAACCAAATTCATCACAAAATTTAGTAAAGTCTTGATTTTCAAACTCACCTCCATGGTCTGTACGAATGCTTGAGATAGTGTGACCTTTCTCATTCTGCACTTTCTTAGCAAACTTTGAAAAAGAGAGAAAGTCTCCGACTTACTTGAAAGAAAGTAGACCCAAGTAAATCGTGAGTAATCATCCACGATTACTAGATGTAACCTTTTTCCACCAATGCTTTGCGTTATGGTAGGTCCAAACAAATCCATATGCGTAAGCCGCAATACATGATTAGTGGAAACTTTATTTATTGATTTGTAAGAGTTTCTAACCTTGTTTACCCAAGACGCATGGTGTACATAGATCAGACTTTGAGTAATTGAGAATAGGCAATCCTTGAACAAGTTTATTGGTAGAGATCTTGTTGATTTGCTTCATATTGGTATGGCCTAGCTTTTTGTGCCATAGATTTGCTTCATCTTGTACTGATATAAAGCATTGTGATCTTTCTTGATTCACATCCGTAAGATAGATATTTCCATGTCTTCGTCCAAAGAAAAGATTGAATAAAGTCTTTGCGATTCCGAGCACGTTTCTTCCTGGAAGTTGATCTTGAAACCAGTATCACACAACTGACTTATGCTAAGCAGATTGTAATTTAATCCTTCAACTAAGGAAACATTATTGATTGACAAACTTCCAATCTTTACTGTTCCTCGTCCAGTAATTTTTCCTTTGTTGTTACCACCAAAGGAAACTTTTCCTTCGTCTATCTTGACAAGTTTTATGAAGCAACTTGAGTCTCCTGTCATATGTCTTGAGCATCCACTATCAAGATACCATTTAATCTTCCTTTTGATAGTAACCTGCAATTAACACGAATTCAAGCTCTTTTTTGGTACCCATACCATCTTGGGTCCGTAGTGTTAGAACAATAGACAGGCCTTAGCCGGCTCTTTTAACAGTCTCCAAACCAAAGGACATCCTTTCTCAAAATGTTCTAAGCTTTTTACACTTGGAACATCTCAAAGCATTTCGCCAACGGGTTTTACAAAAACTTTCCGAATGATTCTTATAAGCAATTCTAGCCGGTCTCTGTTTAATTCTTTCTTTTACCTTCGAAATCAATTAGTGGAATTGTTTTAAGTCATACCAAGACCTAACTTATCAAAGTATGGTATTTGTATCGAAAGAATCTTATCCAACTTTTCAAAACCATTTGAAAATCTTTTTGATATATTAGTAATATCATTTTTCAAAAGATTATTTTCATTTGAAACAATGTTTGAGTTTTCTTTCACAACAACAAAATCTTTTTCCAGCTTTTCAAACTTTTCTTTCATAAGTTTATCATGTTGCTTCAATGTAGAAACCTTGACAGGAATTTTCAGGTTACCAACCTCGAGTTCACCGTCGAGTCGTGTTCAATCAAGGTCTCGAGTCCGAATCGATTTTGCCATTAAACGGATATTGGCATAATCATCATCACTTTCTTCACATTCAGCATCACCCAAGTCTCGCTTTGAGTGCCTTCCCGTTTTTCTCGCCTTTCCTTTTCTTTTCTTTAACAGAGGACGCTTGGGTCCGATGTGTCCCTTTTTCTTGCATTCAAAGCAAGTCACTTCTTTGTTAGAATTATCTTCCTCTCGTTGACTTGTTTTGAAACCTTTGAGAACTTTGTTTCTTCCAATTGAATTTCCTTCATTTTCTGTTCAACTTTCAATCTCTTTATCATGAGTGCCGTTCTTCATCATCTAGATCTTCTTCGTAGTCTCGTAGCATCGAATAGTCATTAGACTTTAAGGCAATAGATTTCTTACCTTTGAGTCTTCCTCTTCGTTGGTCTGCTCCACTTCATAAGATTGAAGAGTCCCAACCAGTTCGTCTACGCAGAGCGCGTCTACTTATTGAGAGTGGAGCAATCCTCTGCGAGATTGGATGTCCCCGATATTCAAGACCTCTTATTGAGGTTTTTATGTAATTCCTCGTTTCTTTCACACGATCGCTCCTTCATAGGTAATGTGAAGGCAACATACTAGCCATAGATCTTTTACTTAGAAGTAAAGACACTTCTTATAAGCAAGTACACAAGCTCTGATACCACTTGTTGGGACTAGAATTAGCACCTAGAAGGGGGTATATAGGTGATTAAAGCAATTTCAACAATTTAATCCGAATGAGATATTAATGAATTAAAACCAAGAATCGCAGCAAATAAAAGCAATGAAAGATAAAAGGATTAGGGATGGAGAATCAAGACTCCAGATTTATAGTGGTTCGGCTTAGACCAAGCCTACGTCCACTCTCTCGCACGGAGAGCCCTTCTGGCTGGATTTCACTAAGAATCAAAAAGAGTGATTACAGTCTCACGCTCTTGAGTCCACAGTGTAGAAAACTCTACTACACTTCCTCAAGGTCTCACTACTATATGATCTCTTTTGATTACATATAACGCTCGAAGAATGATATCGCAAAATAGAAAAGGAGATTCAGACTTTGGAATTCTTCTATCCGGCACCCTTCAACAACTAGAGCATCTCTCTTATATACTTCTTCATGCCTTCAATACCGTTGGCACCTTCCAAAAAGTTCTTCCAATCAACCCGTTGGACATAATCAATTAGAGAGATCTCGAGCTCTTTAAGGTAAGTGTTGATAGCCCATCAATCCTGCTCGCCCATACAATCAGGATCTTGGTTTCCATAAGTAGATCCTTCCAAATATAAGTTGCGAAATCTTTAGAGAATCTGTACATATTCGAATAAGAAAGTAAGATCTTCTAGTGCTGAATACAGTATAAAGATATTCTCTAGCCGTTAGAATAAAGATCATATAAGATCAGAATAAGTCGGTTTGGAGGCTGTCCATGAGAGTAGACTTTGAAACATGAGTCTTGCTAGCTTCAGACTTTGATCTTCAGACTTTGTCAATAGAGTCTGTAAGTCTTCAGACTAGACTGATGAAAATGTTTTGTCAACTTCAAAATACTTTAAGAGAATTTATCCAACACATAGTACCAAGGATATGGTACCCATTGGTAAGGTTGGCCCGACTAGGCTGCCCCAAATTGAACTGAGCCGGAACTGGTGCCCATTGCGCATGCTTAATTTGACTCTGTGGCTGGATCTGCTCTTTGGACATAGTAACAATCGTCGAGGATTCTTGGATCTGCGAAGCTTGTGGCGTTGTTTCTCCTGTGGACTAATCACTGGAAGCTGAGGTAAGTGTCTGTGGATTTGTCATGATGACAAATTTTCTAAAAAATTCTGCAACAACTCTGTTCTGCAGATTGGTTTTTTTGGGCAAAGAATGAAGGCTCAAGGGAGAATTCCTGCCGGAGGCTGTTCTGTTTTGCAAGTGATGCAACAACAAGAAACAAAAAAGAAACGGGGGCAATTCAGTGCGGAAGCTATGCCCGGATCAGAAGATGCTCTGATCCCATGTCACAAATCCGAGCAAAAGGAAAAAATAGGAAATTGTATGGAGAGGAAAAATTGTATGCACTTCATTCATTTCTGTATCTATTACAAGGATGTATATATTATACAAGAAGACTCAATAAAAAAGTAAATAAATTCTTCTAATCTTTCTAGTCTTAAAATAATCACATCCCCTATGAATTATAATCATTACAAATCTTCAATCAGATCCCAGATCTTCAGTCATATCTTCTTTCAACACTACCGACTTTGCTGGGTTTTTGGATTTTACGGTGTTGTTTACTGGGTTGCTGGTTTTCTTGGTGTTTGTTTGCTACGTTTCCAGTGTTTTGGCTCTGCTTTTCCGTCAAAATTTGAAGACGATTCCAATTCCAAAGGAGAATATATATTTTTTTCTGGACGAAATTCCAAAGGAGAAGACAATCAAGAGATAAGTTAAAATAAACAATAAAGAAAAGAAAAAAATTTTAAAAATGAAAATATTATTAAAAATTATTCACATTAAATCAATGATTTTCAGCAAAATTGGCTAAATTGACCCAAATGGTAAAAGTGAAAAGTTTTTGAATTCAATTGGCAAAATTGAAAGGTTTATAATTTAATTGATAAAAGTGTAACAAATTTAGGATTTTTAGATAATTTTTCCGCACCCATCGCTAGTTTGAATTGTCGTCCCCCTCCCCCCACTCTCCTTTTCTCTCATCACACGTCCTTGTTCCATTTCAAAATATCGAAATATTTTCCTCTCTTTGGGGAAACCATATGATATTTTCTCCATGTTGAAGTAAATTTAATTGCTGCTTTTCATTTAAAAAAAAAAATCTAATAGTGCGAGCCAGGTGATGTTATATAGAGGACAACATGTCCAAATCAAAAAGGGGCCCAAAGTATCATTTCCATAGTTTTTGCAATGATAAGCTTAAGACTCGATTGTATAGGGATGCATTCCTAGAGCATGAGGAGCAATTTACCCATTAAGTCAAGGCATAGAGCATAGGAGCAATTAAGAGACAGAACTTGAATGACCTAAGCTAAAATATGGTAACTAGTCGTGGGATAATAGTATTTTTCATTTATCACAAATTCTTTTAAAAATAAACCCCACAACAATTTATAATTATTTTTCATTTATTTTTTTGTGATCTAGATTCTCAAAGTAGATTAAAGACTGTCCAAGTCAATCCTAAAATTATTGGTTTTTCTTGACATGAAAAGAGAAACACTCATTAGAGAGAGATAATAGTAACAAATAAATTAAAATATATTGTGATACTTTTGCCTACTTTATTTTTATTTTTTCTTTTCATTTTATATTCTTCTTTTTCAAATTAATTTCTTTGTTATTTTTTTCTTTCCTTTCTATCATTCTCTAATAAAATTTTATTAAATAGCAAACTATATTAATATACCTAAAATACTAAAATACCTAAAATATGTAAAAATATAAATACAAATTTATATTTATATATTGAATTTATATTCTAATATAAAATTAAATTTGAATATATAAGTAAAAATAAGATTAAATTAAAATAACTAAATTTTTATTTTTTTATTTTGAATTTCTTATATTATAATTCAAATATTATTTATATATTGAAATATAATTTTAATTTTGTTAATTTTTTTGGTTGAATACTTTAATTTGGTAAATTTTGTTAATTTAAGAAGTTTGTTATCCAAAAAAAAAATAAAATTAAAAACTTCTCTAATATGAATGTTAAAATCCTATATACCTTTATCCTATCTCCTTAATATATATCTCCTTATATCTAACTTTATACTATCTTAAGGAGACACTAAATGTAGGATATGATAAAATTTTATCATATCCCGAATTTTATTCTAACGGGTGCGTTTGGTTGGGTTCAACATTCCAAGGGGCCCTCCAAAGCCCCTTAGGGAAATCTTTGGACCGTTTGGCAACCATATCAAGTAGCTTTCAGTGAAAGTTATCATGGGAAGGCTGAAAGCCCAATGCTAGTAGGACTACATTTGAGCTTTCAATATTTGGCCAAATTGAAACTTTTTTTTCCAAAATTATCATCACTTATTCTTCAAATTTCTGATTTTACCTCGTTATTATTTTTTTAAATGCCAAATAATGCTAAAAGATCAAATTTATATGAATGCTAAAAAAATTAAATATATTTTGGTCTTTTTAAAAAAAATATTTATACATTTGATTTTTTAGCATTATTGTCAAAATTTATATTCAAAAATTGCATACATTATTCTTTTCAATTTCAAACAAATATAAATTAAAAAATTACGACGAAGGGTTTAGTATTTTTTTTAAAAAATTATATATATATATATGTATTTTATTTTTAGCATTATTTTCAATTTTATATTTAAAAAGTTACATACATTATTTTTTCAATTTTAAACAAATAAAAATTAAAAAATTTCGACGTAGGATTTGGTCTTTTTAAAAAAAAATATATATATATATATATATATATATATATATTTATGTATTTGATTTTTTTTAGCATTATTGTCAAAATTTATATTTTAAAAGTTGCATATATTATTTTTTTTTTTTCAATTTTAAACAAATAAAAACTAAAAATTCCGATGAAGGATTTGGTCTTTAAAAAAAAGATATATATGTATGTATGTATGTATGTATGTATGTATTTTATGTTTTAGCATTATATTCAAATTTACATTTAAAAAGTTGCATACATTATTTTTTCAATTTTAAACAAATAAAAATTAAAAAAATTCGACGAAGGATTTGGTCCTTTTTTAATTAAATATATGTATTTGATTTTTTTTAACATTATTGACAAAATTTATATTTTAAAAGTTCCATATATTAGTTTTTTTTTTAAATTTTAAACAAATTAATTTTTTAAAAAAAAAACTAATATTAATCACCGAAAGGGCTTTTCAAATGTGTTTTCTACCAAACGGCATTTTATTCAAAGTTGCTTCTCAAAGCATAGTTTACCAAACGGTCTTTGCATTTGCCTAAAGTCCTTTAGGCTAAATTGCTTTGCATGTTCTCAATGGGCTTTCAAAATGCTAAACCAAATGCATGTTAAATTATTGCAAAATGCTCAATAAAGTCCCTCAAAATTTTTTTTTTTTTTGGTGCAATTAAGTCTTTAAACTATATGCTTGGCTTGTTCGAGCCTTAAGTCGAAAATGCAAATAAAGATGCTAACAATGTTGTTATTGTTGGGAAAAGAACGATATTCGTGGAGAAGACCCAGATAATTTTTTCCATTACTATTTCTCTGAAATTTAAATAGGATAAAATATTGAATGAAAGTAGTAAAGATGAATAATAAATAATACCAAAATTTTAACACTGCAAACTTCCACTATGATAAATAAAGGGATACAACTTCACCCTAAAGTGGATCTCTCACTGTCTTCAATTTATGGATCTGAACCTCTCACAAACTAGATAACTTACTCAAAGATAACTCTCTTTCTTGGAAGAAGAAAACTGTTTCTTCCGCTACGCTGCTATGATATTCTTGCTTTTGTATATACTTCTCCGTTTATGAGGATTCCTATTTATATGAGTAAAATGCAATTTCAATTGGAACTGAAAAGATCTGAAAAGATCACTTTGATTTATCTCCTAATCTCTTGTGATTTTGTAGATCTGAAAAGATCACTTTGATTTGTTTTCCAATCTTCCTTTGATTTTCTGGATGTGGAAGATCATGTTGATTTATCTCCTGATCTCTTTTGATTTTTTTTTCTTTTTACTTTTACACACTCACTACCATATATATTCTACTACAGATATACATAATTGTGTTGGCCTCTTTAATTGGGAGTGACCTACTCAACAAATCTCCCCCTCATGAGCAATTTGGAGAGGGTGTCAAAACTTGCAAAAGTTCGACAAGCTTGCATCTTCACTGTAGATAGAGATTTTGTCATCATATCTGAGCTGTTGTTGTCAGTATGTATTTTCTTTAACTATAGGGCTTTTTCTTTCAACACATCACGAATGTGTTTGGATTTGAAGTAGAAAGCTGCATTTTTGCTAAGATGTATTGCGCTTTGACTATCTAAATACAACATATACTCCTCTTGGTTGTGGTCCACTTCTTGTAGGAAATTTTTCATCCAAAAGAGTTCTTTACATGCTTCCGTTATCGCAATATAATCTACTTCAGTAGTAGATAGGGCAACACATTTTTGTAGTCGAGATTGCCATGAAACTGCTCCCCCTACACAAGTCATTAGGTATCCCGAGTTAGACTTTCTCGAGTCCACGTCCCGATGCTGGTGTTCTTTGGCAAAAATTAGAGAAAATGTATGCAAGAACAACGGCGCAAAATAAAGCAAATCACATGCTGCGGCTTGTGAATTTGAAATACAAAGATGGGAGCAGTGTCTCGGAACACATGAGCGAGTTCCAAGATATAATAGACCAACTAAACTCCATGAAGATGACATTAAATGATGAATTGTAGGCATTACTACTACTTAGCTCTTTGCCGAATAGTTGGGACACACTTGTTGTGTCGGTTAGCAACTCAGCTCCTGACGACAAGCTTACCATGGACGTGGTAAAAGATAGAATGTTGAATGAAGAATCCCGGCGAAAAGAGAGTGGAGTCAACCTTGAGTTTGAGGCTCTTGTCATTAACCGACAAGAAAATTAAGAACGGAGAGGGAGAAGCAAAAGCCGAAACTTCCGGAATCAGCAATGAGGAAGGTCCCAATCCAGACAAGAAGTGCCATCATTGTGGTAAATTGGGACACTTCATTCGAGAATGCATAAAACTAAAGGTAGAAAAATAAAAAAGTCATAACATCAACAAAGCTAACGAGAACCAGACGAATGACACTACAAATATTGCAAACGAGGTGATCATTATTCAAAGTGATGATTCCATTAATCTTGCATCCCAAGATTCGACATGAGTAGTTGATACCGGGGCATCCTACCATGTCACGGCTCATCAAGATCTTTTCACTTCTTTTTTTTTTTGGAGATAAATCAACATGATCTTCCACATCCAGAAAATCAAAGGGATATTAGGAAACAAATCAAAGTGATCTTTTCGGATCTACAAAATCACGAGAGATTAGGAGATAAATTTATGTGATTTTCGTATCGTACAATTCCAATTGAGATTACATTTTGCTCCTATAAATAGGAATCCTCCTCAATGGAGAAGTATATACAAAAGCAAGAATATCAAAGTAACGTAGCGGAATAAACAGTTTTCTTCTTCCAAGAAAGAGAGTTATCTTTGAGTGAGTTATCCAATTTGTGAGAGGTTCAGATCCACAAATTGAAGATAGTGAGAGATCTACCTTAGGGTGAAGTTCTATCCCATTATTAATGGAAGTTTGAAATGGACTACGGTCCCGTGATTTTTCCCTTCACCTCGGAGGGTTTTTCACGTTAATATTCTGGTGTTATTTACTATTCATCTTTACTGCTTTCATTCAATATTTTATCCTATTTAATTTTCAAAGAAATAGTAATGGGAAAATTATATGGACCTTCTCCACAAATATCATTCTTTTCCCAATAATTATATGTTGAAGTGACACCTTACGCGCGAAAATCATGAGAAAAGCATTTGGGTCCCCTTAATTTTGCCTATAATTATCTGATTGCATTCTTCGCTCACTTTGGTCCTCTCCCCTCGGCTAGGAAGCTTTTGGAGATGTAGGAGATTGTCATCTCCGATCTTCTTCATCAGGCTGTTCACGAACAGACGCCTCTCCCCGTCCCATAGCCTTGTGAAGTCCACCGCCCCACAATCCAGCAAAGCCACCCTCTCCAATCTTCAACATGCAAGTGGAAACGTGGGCCGTAGCCCTTGCCACCTTACTAGGACCATCTTTTCCCTTCTCCTCGTTTTTTTTTGGAGGATTTTTGTCCTTTCCATATTTTTATTTTGTATGGTCTCCTAGCGAGTCTTTAAAAATTTTCAAAACTTGTTGCAAAGTCTTGGACACCTTCCGGTGTTGCCTTGTCAATGCAGAACATTGGGTGGAAAATATACAATTAAATTTGATTTCAAAGTGAGCCAGACAAGTAATATAGGTATTGGCACTCATCTGCCTCGTTCATATCCAAAAACCTCACCTCATTTCTTAACTTGGCCACCCCACACCAACCTTTTTTTCTCTTAAGGTGTTCTCAGCTATGGCGATCTCAGAGGCCGGATCGAGTAGTGATGCTGCACTAGCATCACAAGGCGAGTACGATGTGTTCTTGAATTTCAGAGGAGAGGACACTCGTTATGGATTTACAGACTTCCTCTACCACAGCTTGAATGATGCAGGAGTCCATGTGTATAGGGACGAAGAAGAACTCCCTATCGGTGAAGTGATTAGCGAGAAACTTAAACAAGCTATCGAGAACACCGTGATCTACATACCCATCTTCTCTCGATCTTATGCTTCCAGTAAATGGTGCCTCCGTGAGCTAGCGCTCATGGTAGATCACTTGTCTGAGTCAAAGGGTCGAAAAAGTATCCTTCCAATATTTTTTCATGTGGAACCTGATGATGTTAAACTTAAGAAAACACTATATGAAGCTGATTTCAAGAAACATGAGGAGGTTTTTGGTGATGAAGTCGAGGCATGGAAAGGAGCTCTTAGAAAGGTAGATAAACGCAAGGGATGGGTCGTGAAAAAGGACCAAAGGTAATACTCTTCATCCTTTTTTCTGTTTTAGGGGATACCACATTGCCCTGTCAAGTTTTTTTTTTTTTATTCTTTTTCTTAACGGAAAATACTGAAAACAACCACCAATTGCTACTATCATTCAACTTTACATCCTCTGCTTTTTAACATCTTCCCTAAATTTTGTCCCCTGCGAAGCGATGTCAGTAATTTCAATGACATGGATTTACACATTCCCGCTAGCCATTTTTTCCTCTTCTTTCTCTCGTAAGGCTACGAAATATTCAAGAGCACCCATCTGCATTTGCTATTTGAGATGATTACCAAAATCAACTTCAGATTTTGCACCCATATTGATCTGCATTCTCACGGGCTTCGATCCATAAAAGAAATAGTTTCCCTCGTGGTAAGAATATTAGTTTTCATTTTTTTTAATTAACGGGAAAAGACGAACGAAATTAGAGACCACATCTAAGTGCCAACTTTTATTTTACGCATTTTTGAGTGCTCCTCAAGAAACACCGGTTGAACTAAGATTCAGTGAAGAAAGTTCATGTTATAATACTCAATAGAAGCGGAAGCATCCTGAGAACAAGTAAAGAATGACGGGCCGTCATCTAGCGGCCTCGAGCTTTGCAGAGCTCGTGGGAGGTCCACATCGAGGCTGGCCAACCTCGATCTGGACCAGGCCGGAGGGCAACGACTGTGGCCGACCTCTGATCTGAAGTCGGCAATGGTGCGAAGGCCTCTAAGTGATGGGGCTGTCCGCACAGAGGGATGGGAAAGAGATAGAGATAGAGACAGAGAGAAGGGACACACGGTGTAGGGGATGATGAAACTTCGCGCCAGTACAACCGGACCAGTAGATACCGGTCGACGATGGGCGGCCACTGAAGGTCGATGGAGACAGGTCGAGGAGAGTGGTGATGGAAATTTTGATAAGACAATGGCAATTGATTAATAGGTTAGGGGGAGATACGCAATTTGAAAAAAAAAAAAAATGTGAAAGTTGGGGATTCAATTTGGATATTATAAAATGCGGAAATGCAAGGTGGAAATGAGCAATGGATGAGTTGGGGCCAACATGTCAGTGAAGTGGCCTCACATGGCGTTTATATCTCGTTTTGTGGGTCATCGCATGGGATTTACATTACCAACTTGATATGCTGATCATCATTCATCAACAAATACACATAATTTGGCTGTCAATTAATTAAATATAATGTAACAGAGGGTGAATTATAGCATAAGAGCACCCATTAGCTTCGCCAATGTAAACGAGCTGTTTTTGCACAATTTTTTAGAGCTGTCAATCTCTCATGCTTTTGGTTATGCCGTCAATGTGCCCCACATGCCGCTTGAGAATCTTGGATTTTTATAGTGAAAAGGAAGTCCTCCTTATTTTGGTAAATTCCAAAACTGAGTTATCTTACTGATTCTCTGGATCTAAAAAGGGTCTAAGCCAAAGTCCACAATACATTGCCCAAAATATTCCCACTTGATGGTGTGGAGAATCAAATCTGTGTTGTGCGCCTAATCTACACGTATATCTTTGCTATTTCACCATCAAATTAACCCCATGGGAGTTGGAGTCTCAATTTTCAATTTTGAACAAATCTTAATGCAAGCCAGCTATTGAAATGTCATTATACTTGACATAATCAGATCCACAGAACACTTACCTGCTTTGGTTAGGTAATAAAAATGTTACCATGGCTATTTTGCTAACGCTTGGAATTAGTTACAGGTTTCAAGATTAAATTTTTCTCCACCGAAGTTAAATGGATGATGTCGCATTCGTCTACATTATCTCAATTGATGATTCTCTTATTACGAGTGCTGAAATTTTTTTCTAGGCTTAGCTATAAATGCAGAATTTTTTTGCGTATGCACTATGTAGTAGCCACTTGGTCATAGGTCATAGTGTAAACCAATACTATAGTCTTCTGAAAATTATATAATCATATATGAAAAATATATCATGTGAGTTCCAATAAATTAGCCCATATTGATTATTCATTGTATTTAGATATCTTTCATGATATACTTCAATATTTCAAGTTTAGATTATGACAAACCCACATGTGATGTGGGGGTATCAAATTAATCTAATCAACTAATAATATGGCTTTTGTACAATGCAGCCAAGCAAAGATTGTCAAATTGGTTGTTGGAAAGGTTTTGGAGAAACTGAAGATAAAACAAAAATTAGTAACTGAACATTTCATTGGATTTGATGATCGAGTAAAGGACTTGATAGAGTTGTTAGATGTCAACCAACTTGATATGCGGGTCCTTGGAATTTATGGAATGGGTGGCATCGGTAAAACAACTATTGCCAAGGTTGTGTTCAATCAACTGTGTTCCCAATTTGGAAAGTGTTGTAGCTTCCTTGAGGGCATTCGAGAAAGGTCAACCAAGGAGGGCCTAGTCCAGTTGCAAAACAAATTACTATCTGACATTGTTAGTTCTGAATCTAGAAGAAAAGTCGAGGATAGTGAAGAAGGAATGAAGAGGATTGAAGAAATACTTAGCAATAAGAAGGTCCTCGTGGTTCTAGATGATGTTGATAAGAAAGACTACATTAAGAAACTAATAGGAAATTCCAAACTATATCCAGGATCTAGGATAATCATTACAACAAGAGACACAACTATTCTACAAGTTGAGGGATTTGAATTTAAAATTCAACGGTATGAGATGTTAAAGATGGATGATGTTCTTGCTCTTGGCTTTTTTGTCGGCATGCCTTTGGTAGGGACTTTCCTTCTGATGATTATCTTGAGCTTTCGAGTAAAATTGTCTCATTAATGGGAGGGCTACCCTTAGCTATTGAAGTGTTAGGTTCATTACTTAAGGAGATGAATGAAGAAGAATTTTGGGAAGAGACATTGGTTAGGTTAAGGGAAGCACCTGAGGAGGCAATTCTAGAGAAGTTGAGGATTAGCTATGATAACCTAGACAAATATCAACAACAAATTTTTCTCGATATAGCATGCTTCTTTTTCAATGAGAAGAAGACCGATGCAATGTACATGTGGGTTGATTGTCTATTTTATCCAAAAAGAGGAATTGAAGTCCTTACCACGAGGTGCATGATAAAGATATTGGAGGATGAAACGTTTTGGATGCATGATCAACTGATAGACCTTGGAAGGCAAATTGTTCATTCAAGAGAGTCCAAATGACCTTAGAAAGCGGAGTAGGTTGTGGATTGCAAAGGAGGCCCTCGAAGTCATAGGAACTAAAGAGGTAAGTAAGAAATGTCCCATTTTCAAATAGAAGTTGCACATCCTGGGATTAAGCATTCCTTTTTTTGTTTAGGATCTTTATCACATTTTTCCTGCCCATTCAAGTTGTGCAATGCATTATTTGGTAGTTGACAATCTTCTTCACATCATTGCAAAATTTAACTTTCAGAGGAAGGACAAGGTTGAAGTGCTTAATATGGATGGACCGGATTACCCCATGGTTATCACCAATGAAGAGTTTGAAAGGTTACAAAACCTAAGATTCCTCAAGTTAAGGAATGGAACTTTTGATGGGGACTTTGCAAAATATCGTTCAAAGTTGCGAGTGATCTATTGGCATTCTCCTCTTTGGGATTTTAGGTTGGACAATATGCATTTGGATCATCTTGTTGTTTTTAAACTTCATGCTAGTGGCTTCACAGATGATTCAAAAGCATGGAACTTGATCAAGGTAAATTACATGTTTTAATTTTAATCTAATAGTCCCGATTTGTACTATGCAATGGTTCTCACACTTAACATGCCATCCATTTTTACAGAGGGCACATAATTTGAAAGTTCTATCTCTTACTTCATGTGATGGCATAACAACGATCCCAGACTTCTCTAGATGCTTGGGTTTAGAGAGGTTGACTCTTACAACCTGCTACGAACTAAAGAGAATAGAAAGGTTTATTGGAGATCTACAGTCATTAATTGAGTTAGAGATTAGGAGTTGCCCTAAACTTACAAATCTGCCTGAAGGAGTGGGGGCACTAGTGAAGCTTAAGCGCTTCTCATTGACGTGTTGTGGGTTGAGACAACTTCCATGCTCATTTGGGAATTTAACCTCATTAATAGAGTTAGACTTGTCAGATACGGCCATTTACAAACTTCCAAACTCCATTGGAGGACTAGTGAAACTTGAGTCTTTTCTTTTGAGGAACACTTGGATAAGAAAACTTCCCAACTCCATTGGAAACTTAAAATCGTTACGCATATTGCATTTATCAAAAAGCATACATAATTTTTTTGGGCATCATGTTTCACAGTTTCCTAGTGACATCAGCATGTTGGAAAATCTTGAAGAACTGGATATGTCTCAATGTTTTGAATTGAAAGGGGAAATTCCTGATGGAATTAGAGCATTGTCATCTTTAAGAATCCTAAATTTAGAGGACACCCATATTTGTAGAATTCCAAGGACAATCAACATGCTATGTCACCTCCAGACACTAAACTTATCAAATTGTCATGAGATTCGAGGGTTGCCGGAGCTTCCCACAAGTTTAACCTCGATATATCTTTTTCTTTTTCAGAAAAATTGGAGTCCTTCTTTGTTTTTGGGTGCGGATCTCTCGAAACAATAAAATGGTCAGACCACGTGAAAAACCTAGAGAAATTGGAAATCCAACAGTGCAATGAACTTACTGATGTTTGGGACCTACAACATCTAGAGTCTTTAAAATCCTTGGAGGTCACAAAATGTCCATCATTGAGTAGGTTGATTGATGCCTCTTGCATAAAGATACTAGATGATTGCCTCGTCAAAATACAGGGGTGTGGAGACCTTTTCAAAGATTCTATCCCAAGTGACCCACCTGGAATGTCTTTGCTGTGTTATGTACAGAAGATTCTTCCGGATACATCAAACTTTGAATCCAAGTTAGACAAGGTGCAGCATCTTCTTCATCAATATACAATAGACATGTGAGATTTGATTTTTTCTAGTTTCATTTTGATACTATAATGTGATAAAACAACACAAATTGAAAAAAATTGAAAAATGTACTGAAATTTACATGGATGAAGATATTTTTCTTAATCCAATGACGAAAAACTATTAGAGAGATCTTTAAATAATTTCAAATACATTAGTGTTCTTTTCACATGTTCTTTGTAATTTGAAATGTTTTCTGGTATAAATTAAGTAGATACACATATAAACTGTAATTTTTAAATTTATTTTTTGTTATATAACTGAGTATTGGATATTATGTTACTATGATAACTGTTTATTTTGATGTCACAATGTTCAGCAATAATTACCCTCTGGAACTTCTGTTGCACAACAGTTCACAAACTTTGATATATTGTTGCATCCATTAGTTTTCGGTCTCCATGGCCATTAAGGGTTATCTGAAATGGACTGACTCACTTTTCTTGATCGAATTTTCTTAACTAATTTTATCAACCATGCATCTTTTGCATTTTCTTAACTTCATAAACCATGGAATAGATGTTTTTGTGTTCTAAATGAATTAGTGCATTGTCCGTTAACATGTCACAATCATACAGATGGAAAAAAGTAATGGGTGAAACAAAAATGAAATTCTAGAAAGTAAAGTACAATTTATCAATGTTTGCGTGGTATCATGTAGCGGTGCCGAAGTTTAGGAGGGTAATATGATATTTTTAAAGAGAAATAATTGAGTGACTGTATTTAATTTACTGTGAGGATAACAAAAAATATTATGTATCACAAAAAATCAAATAATAAATAATTATAAATTGTAGCGGGGTTCACTTCTTCAAGAATTTATAAATCACAATAAGTTATTATTCTTACAGTAGCTGAAATATGCTAGTAAAGCTTATTTTCAAAGTGCAAAGCCATTGTGCATGCACTGAATTTGTTCGGTTAAGAACTTTCATTTTTTTTTATTACCCATCACTTTCAGGAATGGATGACCTAATTGATATATTCTGTTAAGCATTCTAAACTCTTCAAGGAGCCATGAGGAAATTCATAATGAACAGTAAAAATGTATGTGGAATACAGATTCTTGTATTTTGTTAGTATCTAAATAAAATAATACTTTAAATGAACATGAGTGGAATATGAATATGTAATCTTGTGCGAGTAAGGAAAGAATAAAATTTGAAAGAAGGTCTTATATATCGGAGGATCCCCTTTCTTTAGCCGCACGATATCGGACCAACAACAAAAAATCACCATTTTTGTTTGCACCATAATTACTTTACTCTCTCTCTCTCTCTCTCACTCTCTCTCTCTCACTCTCTCTCTCTCGCTCACACACTTTACGGACAAAGACTGAAGGCAGGGAAATGGCCACAGCTTCGAGGACGGGCGAAGAATCCTGCAACCAGGAAAAGGTGAGCGATTAATCGAGACGATTGTGAGCTGATTCTCTTGTTTCTTCTCTTAGGTTGCTTGATTTTTAAGTGTTTAACCATGCATTAGTTGCATATCTCTACAACTGTTTGGCATTGGATATTTGCGGTTACTAAAGCAGTCTTTCCTCCCTATCACTTTACAGACAAAGACTGAAGGCAGGAAAAAGGCCATACCTTGGTGGAAAAAAGTTTGGCCTTGGAAGACGAGCAAAGAATCTTGCACTAAGGAAAAGGAAAAGGAAAAGGTTCCCATTTTGTGTTGTACTTTAATTACTTAGGCTGCATTTTTTTTTCTATCTTAGTCACTTATGTATACTTGCCTTCTTGGTGTTGGATAGTTTTTGGTTCTTTAACATTGCCACTAAACTCATTCAATCATTCTTTAAATACTAATCATCAAAATTGTTTTCATAAACAAAAGACTAGATAAATAGATTTTGTCTATGATTTTTTTTTTTTTGCAATAAACACAATTAATGCACAAGCTAAATGTTTTATATAATAATAGTACTTTTCGATTATTTGATTTAATTATTGCATTAATGAGCTATGGAGAAATTAATGTCAAACGATTCGATCATCACACCACATGAAAATGAATGATGAAGAAGGGACAGTTGATTTGTGGTATGAATGTCGTTGGCCTCTTCAGTAAAAATATTTATAATGTTTTCTTTCCTTTTTCTTTAATAATTTAGTTAGAATGTTGATGCAATTTAATTCAGAGCTGATCTATCCACTTGTAGATAAAGCAATAACTATGTGTCACATTTATTTGCTGCTTTGCTGGTGCATGCACATATAGTGGCTGACTAGCCTTGTATTTTTGGCCAGCAAGGGGCTTGAGTAGTTGACAGTGCATTTTTAGTACTAATGCAAATTGCCAACACGCAGGATTGACGTCTTTTTATAGTAAATGATTTTTTCAAAGTAATCCAATCACATATTGCTTGAATAAACATTTAGATTTTCATAGACTGATTTAAAACGATGTGTCCCACGGTTATGGATTTTTCCATACGAAAAGTAGAAAATAAAACTCCGTTTTAGTTCCAAAATGCATAACAATTGAATTAGTAAATGAAGTACATAAATTATCCAAAAAGAGTAGATTTTTGAAATTAAAATGAATATAAGATGAAGGATTAAGTTCCCTAAAAACAATAACATTAGAGTTAGAAACAGAAACGAAACTTACTATGGGATTAGAATAGCAAGACTCTTACCTTTTATTTAATTATGTATTTATTCTTTTTTGCTTTACTTGGCATAGTATGTAATTAGTGCAAATGATGATAACTTTTAAAGAAATAAATTCAGTACATTATCCAATATTTAGACCATCGAGATTGTGTGGAAAAAAGCAAGAGGTCACTTTTTTTTGCCAATTTGCAATAAATACGTGAAATGAATGTTTTATTTAGTAAATCTCCTTGAAATTTTGAAATCGATATGACAATTGCTAATTCTTTTTTTTTTTTTTTGTAGAATAATTTTGTTGTGTTGGATTCCAATATTTTGAAACAAATTGGATAACTTGTTCTTTATTAATTTTGACTTGTTTAAGAATTCCTCCATATCCTATATTTGATGCATATGTTTCTACTATTTTAGGAGCAGTTGGGTCACCTAAATGTAAGCAAGGAATTTCATTTTGATTTGTCTAACAATATCTATATGAGTCGATGTACATAGTGGAAGTTGTTTTTTTTTGGTAATTTTCGGTGTAATGTTTTAAAAAGTATATCGATATTTGGGAAGTAATCAAAAATATAATTTAGCTTATATATGTATGTATGTGTGTGTCTGCTCTGATTCGATTCTGCCCTCCATTGCCAAACTCAGGATGGAACTGAGTTCGACACTTTGGGTATTGATGAAGTCTCGGATGATGTATCAGTGGGTGAAAGTTTAATTAATGGCACCTCCTCCACTGATGATTTCCAATCAGAGTCGGACAATACTGAATGTCTTGAGGCCACGGGAAATAGGAGGCAAATGAGAGAAAGAAGAATTGGTCGCGTGGGGAAAACGACGAGTATGGAAAATAGGAAGAAGGACAAGGATGAGATTGGGGAACTTGCCAACCCAAGTGATGCTGTCGGGTCGAGTTGCCAAACTTGCGAAGGAGTTGAACACTATGAGAGATACTACGAAGCTACAACTGAAGTTGAGGATCAAAGAGACTTTTCTTCTGTAAGTATTGACGATTTGCATTATCTTAATTGTGCATTCTTTAGAACTTATGTTGAATTTCAACGTGTACGTATGCGTGTGTGTGTTTGGTCTGATTCGATCCGCTCTCCCCTCCCAAATTCAGGATGGGGCTGAGTTCGACATTTCAGGTTCTGATGAAGTCTCAGACTATGCGTCTGTGGGTGAAAGTTTAACTGATGGCGCCTCCTCCATTGATGATTTCGAATCAGAGCTAGACAATACCGAATGTTTTGAGGCCACGGGAACTAGGAGGCAGATGAGAGACGAAAGATTTGGGCGCTATGACAGTGTCAATGTGGGGAAAACAACGAGTATGGAAAATAGAAAGAAGGGCAAGGATGAGATTGGGGAACCTGCCAACCCAAATGCTGCTGTCGGGTCGAGTTGCCAAACAAGCAAAGGAGTTGAGAACTATGAGATTCCTGCAAAGCTACAACTAAAGTCGAGGATCAAAGAGACTTTTCTTCTGTAAGTACTGACGATCCGCATTATCTTAATTGTGCAGTCCTTGAAACTTATGTTGAATTTCAACGTGGTCCAGGTGAAGAGGGATAGTACTGTAGAGCCTGCTTGTGTAATAGCAAATACAGGCCAAGGAAGAGGGACCAGATGTGCTTCACACCCAGGAAACGATCCTGCAAAAAGAGGCCAGCAAGGGGTATAGCTTCAAGTTTAAGAAACAGCAAAGCTTCAAGGTCGGGTAGATATGCGGCTTCTACTTTAGGAAGAGGCACGGCATCAAATTTTGCAAGGGGCATAGCTCCAAGTTCACGAAGCAACGCTACTTTGAGTACAAGAAGAGGCAGAGGTTCAAATTCAGGAAAGGACGCCACTTTTAAGCTTGGGAAGGGGCACGACTGTTAGTTATAGGAACGGAAAGAGGTTCAAGTTCAAGAAGGGGAACAACTGAAATGGGCGGAAGTTCAAGTGCTTGATGAAGACTCAGACTCTGGATCTATGGTTGAAAGCGAAACTGATGGCACCTCCTCCGTTGATGATTTCCAGTCAGAGACGGGCGATGTTGAATGTCTTGAGGTTACGGGAAATAGGAGGGAAACAGAGTATTAGAAGGATTGGGCACTATAACAGTCAGTATGGAAAATAGGAAGAAGTGCAAGGATGAGATTGGGGAACCTGCCTACCAAAATAACATCGTCCGGTCGAGTTGTCTAAGGTGCGAAGGAGTTGAACACTATGAGAGATCCTGCAAAGCTATTTGGGTTACTCTGCATCTGGTTTATAACTTCTTTCCCCAAAAATAAGAGTTATTTGTGTTCCACGATCTTTGCATCCAATAATTTCGTAGTCTCAAACAATGGCAGTATGGAACAAATTAGTTCGTGTTGTGTTTTTTATTTTATTGATTTTTGGTTCGCAAACTTTAAAATTTCCGTTTAAAATTTAAATGCATTATTTTGAATAGAGGTGTTAGTTCAATTGATTCACTATTCAGGAGAGGGGTGTTATTTCAATGGAATAAGCAAACCTCTAGCAATTATCCTTCTACTTTCAACTCAACACTAAGTGGTAGGGTTTTTGTCTCTGTGAGTAGAGAATTACTAGAAATCATGACAAATATATCTCTTAAAGACCGTAATTTAAGATATTATTGCAAAAAATAGAAGAGTTGTGTGTTTTCTTAATGTATGTCTTGAAAAGAAGCATACGTTCTTCCAAATATGCATTCTATGATAAAATAAGTAATACTATATCTTGAAGAGAAGAATTTCATACAAATATATAATGATGTAAAACATTAATTGTTAACGATTTGGCAAAAAATGCATATTCTATTATTTTGTATTATCTTTCATTATAAAAATGACCGATGGTTACTAAGTAAGGGGTGATCGGGTCCAGGGTGGGTAGGGTTTAGACCTAGACCCTGTACCCGACCCTGTTATAACCAATTCCTCTTTTATGGATCCTATACCCGACCATGTTTGTATTGGACCTTGTACCCGACCCACCCTGTTTTTCCGATCCGGTTCCAAGGTCAACCCTGTTTCCATTGGAACCTGTTTTGCAATCTTCCGATATCCTATACGATTTTGAATTTTATATTAATAAGCGAGAAAATAACGTAATCCTCCTAATTTATATTGAAACATTAAGCACCGGTAATAAATTAATACATGAACATTTGGAATAAACGAAAAATTAAAGATCCATAGGGCTAATTATAATAAATAAAATCATAAGGTAAAGAATTAACATCAAACATGGGTCTAATATTAGTCTTATTCCCACAACTACTACATGAAGCTATTCATTTATTCAAGCATAACCTTTTATACAAAAGAGAAATTAGGCGAGCCAATCCATGTGATACACAAGAATTTGGTGGCGACAAACACCGTCCGTCCATCAGACGGTGCGAGAGGGAGCTGGTGAGGGAGGGAAGCAAGTGAGGAAGATGAATGACAAAGGAGAAGTGCTATGCGTGTTTGAGAGAGCCAATAGGAAAAATATCATGTGATTGCGAGAGTAAAAATAGAAATCGAAGAAAAAAATGTTTTGACCTCTACTTACAAAACCGGTTCCAAAACCGGTCCGGGAACCGGTTTCGGGTGGGTAATCACTCGGACCCTGTTCCGGACCGGTTTAAACCGGTTCGAATTTTGGGAACCTATTCCGGACCGGTTTCAATGGGAACCGGTTCCCGACCCTGTTTTCGGGTGGGCGGTCAGGAACAGGGTATACCCGTCCGGTTGCACACCCCTACTAAGTATGAAATTGAATGACCAAGTTTTAGAAAAATAACAATAAAAATATGAACATGGAGTAAGGAAAATTAATTGATACTTAGGCTCTGCTTATTTCGTGGAAAAAAATTTATTTGGAAAAATATTTTTATAATAATGCTCGCTTATATTGTTTAAAAATAAAAATAAAAAATATTTTCATCGTTCATAAAAATATTTAGAAATAAACTATTATCGATAATAAAAATATTTTTCATCGACTAGTTATTTCAAGTGATAAAAATAATTATTTTAAAAATATTTTTAAATAATTTATTTTTGGAGAATCAAACAACACCTTAATAAATAGTTCTCTTCTTTTATCACTCGTCTTGTGACACTACCTATTTCTCTCTCTCTCTCTCTCTCTCTCTCTCTCTCTCTCTCTCTCTCTCTCTCTCTCTCTCTCTCTCTAAATTCTTCTGCACATGGTTCGGTCATCGGTGTAACCTTTGCCCCATGATAAAGAGAAATGATCCAGCAAAACGTGTGAGGAAAGCTCAATGAAGATTACAATTTTCACAGTGAGAATTAGAAGTTCACACCAAATAAAACCACTTGAGAATCAGAAGCTCATTTATTTCTTTTGTTTGGGTTTAACAATGTCTAATTAGTTTTGTTGTGATTAATGTAGACTGAGAAAATCATTCACCTTAAAAAAAAAAAAAAAAAAAAAAAAAAAAAAACCGGTGGAATGCCAATTGAGTATTTTTGGCGCCTAATAGTCAATCCATTGCAAAGAGGAAAAGACTCACGATAGCATCTGCTGGAAAAAAAAAAGTGTTCATTCCTTCATTATTGGTAAAATTATCACCTAATAAATCCATTCCTATAATTTTTATTTTCCACTAGGACACACTACATCACCTTTGTTGACACTTGAATTTTTGGCCAATAAATCAGACATGCATTCTAGCAAAAAAAAGAAGAATTATATAATAGAAAATAAATAAAATAAAAATATGAATAAACAACAAATAGAAAGGCCGATTCGGATTTTTGGCAAAAGAACCCATCTCAGATTTGTGGCTTCGGCCCAAGTCTGCTACCTACCACCGAAGCCCATATCGCACGGCTTGATCTTCAATGTCGAAGCCCAATTCATTAATTCAATTATGCACAGTCTAAAAGGTCCGAGCAGAGGTTTAAAGACCCATGGTTTAGAAAGCCCACAAAAAAGCGCGGCAATTAAAGGCGTGCATGATAAAATTTCTACTTCTCTATTTCTCTGTTTCTCTTTTCTCCGAAATAAGTTTGGAACAGAAATCTGTTTGGTAACGCGATTTGATTTTTCTATTTAAGACGATTTCTATTCCAAAAATAGATTTGAAGAAGAAATCAGAAGCTAAAATTTTTAGCTTATCAATTTCTGAAATAGAAATTGAGAAATCAATTTCTGGCCAAAAATCAATTTTTGTTCTAGAAATTTTATCATGCGCACCCCAAGAGTCGCTGTTTGAGATTATTTCTTTGATTTTGAATATCTTGTATTGGTTTTTCTAGAGTTTAGCCATGGATATGAGTTCGAGATGGTTAGAATCAGTGTGGCATCCTAGAAATTAAGGGCATGTCCTAAGATGCCCTAGAGCTTTTTAAATAGGTAATGAATTTACCTATTTGTTTGTGTTTTAGCCTTAATTCTTTCTTAAGGCTTTGTGCTTTGTGCCTTGTTTGTCTCTACTTTAAATTAAGCTATAAGGTATTTATTAAAGATAAAATCTTGTGATGCCATGTTTGTTATGATTTTTAATTAGGTGAAATTAATTGTTTGTTTCAATTAATTTAGAGAAGGGAGTTGGATTGGGCCTTAGGCCCAATAGCATGGAATTAGGCCCATGGTTGGAGGGCCTAAGGGTGGGCCATGAGGGCCAAGCTCATAAGGCCCAATGGGCCTTGTGGCCGTGCGAAAAGGGGGAGGGTTTCAAATGCATGCCCCTCCCCAAGTGTCCTAGTGTGTATGCCACTTGGCATACATGCTTAAGGTCTTCTTAGAAATGATTAGGGAGAAGAAGAAAAGAAAAAAAGAAAGGGAGAGGAAAAGAGGGAGAGTGTCGTGCGAGAAGGGAGAGAGAGAGAGAGAGAGAAAGAGAGAAAGAGAGAAAGGAGAAGGAGGAAGGGGCTTGTCGCGCGAGAAGGGGGAGAACCGCCGTCCGTCCGCCGCACGCCGCCGTCCACCGCCGTTCGTCGTTGTTTTTCTTGGCTAGAGGCAAGTTAGGATCCATCTTCTCTCTTTGCATGTGTGTTTTGTGTGGATGTTTGATTTGTTTGGGTGTTTGGAAGCTAGAAAACCGAAGCTAGGATGCTTGGTTGTTGAAAATGCATGCTGTTTTCGCATGATCCAGTGAAGTCAGAAACTTGTGAGGGCTTGCATGTGTGCTTGGAGTTCGATTTTGGCTTGGATCTCTCATGGAAGTTGTAGCTAACACCTTGAAATATAACATAATGAAATTTCGTGAAAAATGATGGAGATTTAAGGGTCAAAGCCTCATGTTTCGGAGACCCTAGATCTGGAGTTGTTTTCTGACCTTGTGGTGGATTTATGGTTTGCATGTTGGTTTTTACTAAGAATCTCTCTTTGACTTCTTCATGAAACTTGTATATCACATCTTAGGGATGAACATACTCAAATTTGAAGTAAAATGAACAATTTTAGGCTAGGAAACCAACCTGGTTTTGAAGACGATGAAACTGGAGTCGTGAGGTGTGACACCCGAGACTTCGTGTTACCTTTTGGAGGTCTTCCTTTGGTTTTTTGGCCTAAGTTCCTTCATAAAAGTTGTAGAGGATCCTTAGTAGTATAACATATCCAAATTTCAGAGAAAAAAAAGAATTGTAGGTAGGTCGAACCTCCATATTTCGGACATAGTGCCCTGTGAATTTCGGTAACTTAACCAGAAGCTTCGTGGATCTGTAATAATTTATATATAATGATTTTGGCTTAGTTTCCTTCATGAAAAGTCTAGTTTAATGTCTTAAATATAACCTGGTAAAATTGCATAATTTTCTGAGGTCATTTGGGTATTTTAATTTAATTACCAAGAAAACTGTGCATTCTGCCCTTGTCCGAAAATTATGCTTGAAATTGTGGAAATATTGGTTTTCGTGTAGAAATGGTTTGGCCATGTGTTTTCTGCAGAAATTTCTATTTTATGGCATTAATTTATTATGTGCTTTGATTTCATGAATTTTGGATTTATGTGATTAATTAATTTTAATTAATTGTAAAGTGGAATAAATTGGAATTTAAATAATTTCTAAATGCATTTGGTAAGTGCATTGTTTTTAGTTGCATATAATTCCATAAGAACTTAATTACTATGGGTGTTTAAAATTGCTCTATGTATGCAAATGTTTGATGATGCACGTGCAAGAACAAATGTGAGCTTGTTTTGTCATTGCATCATGAGTATGGAATATTGAGACCTAAATTGGCAAACATGTGTAATGTTAAATGGGAAAGTTGTTCGTGGCGGATGATTATGCCCTGAAGTGTTAGGATGCCCGGGATGAGATGGGTGCCGGATGCCCGGAAATGTATAGAGATACATGACCGGATGTCCCCAGGAGTGTCGGGATGCCCGGAATGAGATGGGTGCCGGAAGCCTCGGAGGTCTTTGCCCGAGGGGATACCTCATGATGCCGGTTGGGATGCGAGATGCTGGAGCGTTGGGGGTGCCGGATGCCTGGTGGCCATGATTGGCATAATTCAGAGGTTCTTCTCGTGAGACCCGAATGAGGGTGCGAGTGTAAAGTATGGGATGGATGATCCGGGAAAGGGTGATGTGTTGATCAATCGAGAACTAAAGTGGAAATTAAATCATGCATATATGTGATGCGATGTGATGATAACCACTTTTGATATAGTGACATGATGGTATGATGATGACATGCATGTGTACTATGATATGATGATGACATGTATGTGCACTATGGTAAGATGATGACATGTATGTGTACTAAGATGACATGATGACATGTATGGATCATATGGTATGATGATGATGATCATTTGTGATTGATGCTATGTATATACTATGATTGTGATGATGAGGTATGATGGCACGTACATGGCTTCGAGGTAAGTACATTACAATGTATGAATGACATGTGTATTGGGCGATGTATTGTTTAAAGCATTGAGTGATGATTGGATCTCTTTACTTGTTGAGTGGTTGTACTCACCCCTTTGGGGACCAACATTTCAGATTAGTGCGATGCCTATCCCCTGTTGTTCCACGGGAGTGTTCTATGGCCTACCATCGATGTGGAGGTCGAGGTGACCGAGATAGATTGTCCCACCCCGAGGGGATCGACCTTTTGCGTGTTCGCGCGATCGTATCGTATGACGTGGGCTTATCACGGAGGCCCGGTCATCCGGGAGTACGTCTCCGTCCACATCCGCCGCGACGGTGTTCCGATGGGGATCTTTTGCCACCTCCACCGCCCCGACGCACCGGGTTGGGTGTGATGGCTGCGCGCGTGGAGTGGGGGTTAGCAACTTTTTGGATTGGTCGCCACGAGTAGTCCGAAGGGAGATCGTTACACGTTGCATTTTTGAGGGTCGTGTGTCTTTTTGAGGTTGAAGGCCGAGCATTAGATGAGTCTTGGCCTACCCTTTTGTACCGACCCGTGTTGCCCTTCGTTATTTATATGTAAATAAAAGTGGTTCGGCCTCGTGTTTTCATTTAATCAAAGATAGTTGGTGTGTATTGTGTTGTCGTGAGGGAAGCAAGTGTTGGTGAGACTCGCCTCTTAATTTTGATTTGCGCAAAATCCTTAAAACCTTTTTAAAGGAAAAGAAAAGAAAATTTTTTACGCTTAAGCGTTGACCTGAATCTTTCTTTTATCGTTGTATAATTTGTTTTATTCTGGTTTCTTTCGCTTGCGGTTCTATTTCTGTGGCGACCCTACCGGGTGTTGGGGGTGCCACAATCAGTCCCTCAAACAATTGCCCATTACCTATTTGATGATATATTTATGAGATTTTGTTGAGAATCGATTCCAGAAATTGTTCGACCTGGTTGTGTATAGTGATGTTCATAGGATATTTTCTGATTCATTAACTTTCAGATATAAAAATGCGCACATTTCGTTATTACCGGGAGTGAAACTAGACATGTGATTGTTCTGTCTTGTGCATTGCATATACTTGTGGCAGTGGATGGTGGTTGTCGGCAAGGATATGGTTTGAGATTGATGGTTCGAGCACTCCTTTCTAATGACATTTGTGATTAAAAGTGCATTCGTTTGCGGAAACAACTTAGGAAAAATATTTTCCGGAATTTCCGATGTTCGGGTGGGCAGAAAATAGACGGTCAAAGAAAATGTTTTCCGGTCAACGGAAAATCTCTTTGTAATATTGTGGAAAATGATTTCCTCCTTTGAAAAGAGGAAATCATTTTCCCTTACGCATGGGCTCTCGCGCGCTTCTTTCCCTAGGTTCCTCCTCCTTCGACGTCGTAGCGGTGGAGCAGCGCTTCTTCCCCTAGGGTTCCTCCTCCTTCAACGCCGCAACGGTGGAGCAGCGCTTCTTCCCCTAGGGTTCCTCCTCCTTCGACGCCGCAGCGGTGGAGCATCCCTCATCGCGCAATCAACGGACTCTGCTAAGTCGTACACTTGCCTCGGACGGTTTCCCCTCGCCGAAAGCAAAGAATATATGCGATCCAGGTACGCGCCTCTCGCTTTGGCCGTTAGATGGTTTCCCTCGGCCGGCCGCGTGAGTCGACCATCGCACTTAGCATGCTGGCGTGAATCACCGGCATTTGACTTCATGTCTCTGCTCTGTTTTCACTTCTTTCCTTTGCCCCGATGTTTTGGATTCTCGATTTACTCGTGTTGCGTAAATTGTTTGTGGATGTGATTTTGCTGTTGTGCTGTTCTTTGATCTCGGTGGCGATTGTGGTTTGAGCCGCGCCCGCCGAGGTGTTTCCTAAATGCGCAGAACAATTTGCTTTGCCTTGTCTGAGCATAATTTGTAATGTTTGCACTATTCTGTAGTTCTTTTCGGTTGTTGGGTGTGGTGAAGAGCTGGGGAAATGGTTTTATTCGGCTTACCTGTGTTCATCTTGTCTGCATTGCAGGGGAGGTCCTTGTTTTTAGTTGACTTCTAAATCAGCTCATGTACCAGCCTCATTTGTTTCCATCTGGGTTTGGAGACCGTGGGCCAATGCAAAAGCGATAGAGAACTTTCTGAGTAAGTGAAAGGTTTCTGTATCGAATTTCTAGTCATTGATATAGCTATCCGATGATGCATTCGACAAAGTTTGTAGCTATGCATAAAAACCCTTCAAACTTAGAACACGCTACATGCTCAAGTGAGATCTACTTTATGTTTGTGATGGAGCCATTGTAGGTCTCTTCAACCTCAGTGTAGTAGTTCTTGTTTCTGTTAACTGCAGAGTTATCACATCAAGAAATTTGCATCTTTACTTTTTCTTCTCATGCATTTGTACCATGCTTGTGGTTAGTTCTGAACTCTGATTCTATTTGTCTCGTAAAATATTCGAAATCTTTGTTGATAGTATTGGGAGATTCCTAGAAACAATAGAAAGAAAAGAGATCTTTGGATACTGGGTATTGAGATTCTTGAGCTCTTGAGATACTTCATGCCTGTGTTTGTTCTTGCACTGCAGTTTCAGAATTTTGCATGGCTCAGTTTCATCCCCTCAGCTCTTGGTAGGAACATTTGAAAACAAAGGGAAAATGACAATCTTTTTTCTGTTTTGGTTATCTGTGGTTATGTTTATTTCTTATATGTGCAAGTATGGCGAAATCCGCGTAGTAATGTTCGGGTTCCTCGGTCTGTGATGCCATTGCCTTTGAGAATATGTGGTGAATGCGCATGCAAAACAGAGAGCTTGAGTGACTTTTTTTAGCCTTTAAAGGGGATTCTGACTAGGTGTTTTGGTTATTTGTATTGCAGCAAGACCAATCAGAGGCCATTTATATTGTCCACTGAGAACTTTTGCTGTGGTCAAGTCACCAAAGTTTCAGCCGCAGAAGAAGTAAGCTTTCTATTTCCTAATCCAAACTAGCATGTCAAATGAAGTCCTTTACAAGAGTGTTTACTCGACATATTATGACCTTTCTGGCAGTCATTCAGTTTGTTAGTGGGATTCAGATGTTGGGCCAATGATCTGTCTTTTCACTTTAACATTACAAGAATTGGTGGATATTTCAGCAACTATACTCGTTTGCATGATTAGTACATAAGTTCTATCAATTCAATGTCTTGGTATGTCGGTAGCAGCCCATCTAGGGAGGCTTCCACCATATCACAGATGGTAGTATCTTTTTTTTTTTTTTTGTTTTCAGGATACTTTTATCTCTTGGACTTCTGAGTTTAGTTAATGGTAGAATGTAAATGTTGGTTGCGCACTTGATTTTAGTGATTGGCCAGGAACTCAAAACTCTGTATATTGCAAGCTCCTTATGTAATAATCAGAAAATATCAGTACAAATATTTCTTCTCTCTATTGTGTTACTATTGAATCCAGGCTAAGCTTCCAACGTAGAAGGGTTTTTTTGTATTGCTTCTGCTGTGGATCTTAAGGCCTTGGGCCAGACTGCATGTTTAATGGCTGATAAGGTCTATTTAGCACATGAGAGTATAGGTTCTAGTGTATTGCCCTTCTTGTATTTCACATGCATTTTGTCTTTAATGATTAATGTGTTCCAATATAGATGGATAACAAAATTCAAGCGGTGGTAACGGGTGTAGCTGCAGTGGTTATGACAGTTATCACATTAGTTATGGATGATTATGATCATTCGGAGAATCGCATACCAAGAGAGCCTCGTGTGAATCAAGATTATGAGAGAGAGTTATATATGAATCGTGTGTTATATAGTGGTGATACTCATTGTGTAGATCAAATACGGATGATGCCAAATGCTTTTTTAGACCTTTGTAAGGTACTTGGTGCAAGTAACTTGTTGCATTCTACTGTAAATGTTTCTATTATGGAGCAAGTTATGGTATTTTGTCATATCATTGGACATAATGTGAGGTTTAGAGTCATTGGGGGAAGATTTCATAGATCAATAGACATCGTCCATAGATATTTCAAAATCGTCCTGCAAGCGATTTTGAAATTATACAAGCATGTGGTGAAAGAACCAAGCAATTCCACTCCTCTTGAGATAAGTAATAGCCGAAGGTTTTATCCATATTTTAAGATATGAAATTTTAAAAAACAAGTCTATAAATTGCTTGAGAGGTTTCATTAGTATTTGGTTGGTAACTATATTGATTATTTTAGGATTGTGTTGGAGCAATAGATGGAACTCATGTACGTGCATCGGTTCCTCTTGAAATTCAAGGAAGGTTTCGTGGTCGGAAGGATGGAACAACACAAAATATATTAGCTGCCGTTACATTTGACTTGAGATTTTCTTATGTATTAGTTGGTTGGGAATGCATATCTCATGATTCCCGTATTTTGTCTGATGCACTTTCAAGGCCGAATGGATTGAACATTCCTAGAGGTAAGAAAATGGAATTTACACATTATTTGAATTGAGATTAGTAACTTGATAATAAACTTATTTATAACTTGCAGGAAAATATTATCTTGCTGATGCTGGTTATGGAATCCAAATGGCATCATCTCTCCCTATCGTGGTGTTAGATACCATTTGAAGGAGTTTAGTGATTGCCCTCCTGAAAACGAGAAGGAACTATTCAATTTGCGGCATTCATATCTTAGAACTACTATTGAAAGAGCATTTGGAGTTCTAAAGAAGCGTTTTCGAGTATTGGGTTCAGAACCTTTTTGGTCATTTAGAACACAAGTCGATGTTGTCTTAGCTTGTTGTATCATTCACAATTTTATTATGAAAGCTGATCCCAATGACTCTATCATGGAAGAGATGAATAGACAAATGGAATCTCAAAGAGAAAATCCAAGAATCCAACTTTCTCAAAGGGAGGAAAAGGATGAAAATAGGATATGAGCATCAAAGAGGGATAGAATTGCACATGCAATGTGGATTAGTTATTAGAATATTAGACGAAGCCAATAGTTTTACTTTTATTTCTTTTGAGTGCTTTATTTTGAACATGTGCTTTTTATTTCTTTAATGATAATCATCTCTAAATATTTACTATGTGCCCGTCTTCATCATATTTTTTCTTATTCTACTGTTTAAAGTTGTTACGTAGTTATCATGATGGGTAAAAGTAAGGCAAATGATGAGAAGGTCAAGCAATTTAGATGGTCGAAGCCTATGGAATGTGTTTTACTTGAAATTCTCGCTGATGAAGCTAGTAAAGGAAACAAGCCTTCAAGTACATTCAAATCCTCTTCAATTACTCGAGTTGTCAATACAATAAATGAGAAGTTTGGTGTTTATTGTGAGCCCGACCATGTTGAGAACCATTTGAAGACAGTCAAAAGCAATTGGAAGACGATTCAAAGCGTGCGTGGCAAGAGTGGATTCAGTTGGGATGACAAGTTGAAGATGGTCATAGCTAGGAAAAATGAATTTGATCAATATGTGTCGGTAATTTTTCTCATCACTTGCTCCATACATTTTTTTAGTCAATGTTTCTCATCACTTGCTCAATACATTCAGTTGGGATGACAAGTTGAAGATGGCCATAGGTTATCGGATTTGTAGGTTCCTGTCTATATTTTTCCCTGTTCTATATAGAATGTTTCACCAAGCCATGATGTTGTACTTTAGCTTACACGGTCGATTATGAATATGCAAGCAATTCAATTAGGAGATTGATGTGCATTGTATATAGATTATTTACATTGCTTTATGTAATTTTTCTCCGATACTTTTGGCTTATTGGTATAACTAATTGTAAGTTAAACATGCGCAAAGTCAGAAACAATGATGTTAGGTTATCTTATTCTTAGATTCTAGTTGAATAGTTATCATATTAGTTATGTTATCAATATGTCCCGAGTTCAAGTCTGACTGAGGGCGGGACATTAGTGTAAGTGATACTTTTCTGCTTAGCTTATATATTTATAGATGCTGTGTGTCGGGATAATGTAAGATAAAGATGACATTGAGATTAAGTTGTGTTGAGGGTCTGTGATGGCTCTTCAAGAGACTAGAGTCGAGGTTTCTTGAGAATTGCCTGAAAAGCTTGTAAATGAGTTCATCAGATGCAATTACATCAATGACACACATGAAAACTTAACTCTAGATGCTTAATTGTTTCAAACGTGTTTTTGTCATAGCTTGAAGCCTAAGTGTTGTTTGCTTAATAACTTCTTTTTATATCTAACTGTGGAACTAATAATTAAATGAATATTATGCATTTACAGGTCCATCCTACTCATGAAAAGTATTTGAATAAAATGATTGACATGTATGATGAGATGGCTGTGGTGGTTGGGAGAGATATAGCCACCACCGGAAGCTTTGCTAAGCAGTTTGGGGACATCGATGCAACGGAAGTTGACTCCTCACCTGTCGACTTAGGCGATGATTTCGATGAGTTGATGAAGGGCTCAAGAACATCTTCCTCTACTATGCATTTAGAAAAGAGGTCTCACAAAAGGCAAAAATGTTCCAATAATGATGACAAGTATGTTGCACTTTCAACACAACTTGGAGAGATGGCCTCGGCAATTAAGTCATTGGCTCAAAGGGATGTCGATCACTCTCAAGTCTATTACTCTCAACTCTACAATGAGGTGATGAAAGTGGATGGATATGATGAAATTACCCTTGGATCAGTTTTTGACCATCTAATTGAAAATGAAAAAATTGGAAAAGCATTCATGGTGAAGAGTGCGACTCTTCGCAATGTATGGGTTGATAAATTTCTAAGCAAAGGAGATCATCATTAGTGATATATTGTATTGAGCTTTACTGGCAAAAGACTCATGTTCTTTCTTTCTTTCTTTGTTGTTATTGTCAATGCTTCATGAGATGAAATTTGATATAAGGTTGTTTCTGCTTGTTGTCGTAGTTACTCGGATTTTAGATGATGGGTAGAACCGTTTCTTGATTGAAGGAAACTGTGGTGGAGGGCGGGCTATGCGGCGTTGTTGATATGTTGTATTGGGATATGGATGTAGAATTTTTCAGTAGCAAGATGTTGTCTTGGACTTGTCTCTGGGTGTATGGTTGGTGATCATGATTGTGATGGTGATCGAGAACTCTTCCTTGATGCTCTGTTTCTCCTTCGGTGAGGCTTAGATGTTTGTTGGCACTTGTGAGATTGTATCCAGGAAGGACTTCGAGCTTCTACAGCCTAGAAAAACCGGTCTTTGCACTGTGCAAGAATTGAGCGGCTCTAGATATTGGTTGACTGAATGCTGTAGAAGCAAGAGTCAATTCACAAGTGTTTATTTGCCAAAAAACTCTATTTTAATAGCAGTAGATGCGAAACATGAATCCAAGTTCAGTTGTTTGGTTTCCCAGAATAATTTTGCCAAGTGAGTTCATTCCGAGTTGAACCCATACTTCAATCGATCAAGAAAATACCTAGAGGAAAAAAGGAAGCAACTTCCAAGCAAAGGGTTAGAAAATATTTTCCCGAACACCGGAAAACATTTTCGAAACATTTTTAGGTTTTAGCCGAACAGGAAAATATTTTCCGAAACATTTTCAGGTTTTGGCCGAACACCGAAAAATAGTCATTTTCCTGGAAAATGACTTCTGGGAAAATGTTTTCCGGAAATGGCCTATTTTCCGCGAAACGAACGGACCCTAAGTCCTTTACCGCGTTATTCTTCCATATCTCTGCTCTATGTGTCCATGAGGTTGTGGCCAGTGGGTGAGAATGACAGTCCGATGATGGCCAAAGATTGTCGTTGGTAATGCATGGTTGATTCTAGCTAAGCGGATGTAGGTTCGAATGTTAAGCTTGTTCACGTGTTGCTTAGGGCTGTTTGTTAAAAACAATTTCTGTTTTCCGGAACAAAAATTTCTATTCTTTTATTCTAGGGAACAAAAAAAGAATAGAAATGTATTTGGTAAAACTTTTGTTCGGGAACAAAAAAAATAGAAGATTTGAAACAAAAACAAGAAGTAGAAAAAGTAACTTCTTGTTCAGAACGATTTCTAAAATCAAATTTTCTCTCTTTTTTTTTCTTTTTTTTTCTTCTTTTTCCTTTTGGCCGGTCGTCGGCCTTGGCCATGGCCGGCGTTGGTGACCGGCCGACGAGGGCTGGCAACCTTGCCGAAGCATCACCGGCTTCCGAAGACGCCAAGCCTCACACGGCCATGGTGAAGCTTGGCCTCCCCAGCCGACACGAGGTGGGCCTTGCCGAGCCGGGCGAGGCCAATTTTGCACCGCTTGGGCGAGGCCGAGCCTCTTCGGTGGCCTAGCGAGGCTCGCCTAGCCACTGGCGAGCTTGCTGAACGTTGCCCAGCTAGTCGCCGGCCAAAGCAAAAAAGAAAAAGGAAAATGAAAAAGGAAAAAATAATAAAAGAATTAAAAAAATCTAAGAATTTTATTAAACGTTTTTTTATCTTGGAAATAGAAATTTTGAGAAGTTACCAAATGCGTTATTTTGCTCAGAAATTGTTCCGGAGAATAGAAACAAAAAAAATCATTTCTTAGCAAAAATTATTCATCGGAATAGAAACGTTACCAAACGCATCCTTAGCATAGATGGATGAGTAAGTTTGTTATAATCTGGGAATGAAGAACATTGGAAAGGAAAATTTAGGCGTCCAGAAAAAGAAATGGAAATAATAAGGAAAAAAAGATATATAAAGATAATAAAAAGAGAGAGAAAGAAATCAATAAAAAGGCCGAATTAGGGTATGGTAAGAATTGGGCTGAATCTTGTTGTAGTAAATTTGGGCTTGATCTGGTTTTAGATAGCTTGGGCTTAGTTTAGTTCAGCTTAGGTGGGTGTGGGCAGAGTTAGACATTGGTGCTTTAAAGTCCATTGAAGAGGCTGCTCACATAAGGCCCATCTGTGGGCATGGCCCAGATCCAGAAAGCCCTAGTTTAGTCCATATTGGGACCGAGTCCATGGGCTCAGTCAGTGTCCCCTTTGATTAAAAAATAAAAAAAGTAAAAAAAAAATTATTGCAAAAAGATCATAAAATAGGCCTTGTTAGACGTTCGTATTAGATTTAGTTTACTGTCATTTAGTTAATGTTCATTTACTTTAGAGAATTTTATGGTATTATCTAGTTTTAGTTTAGGTCTAGATAAACTACCCTTTTGAAAAAACTGTATTCAATTTGATATTTTTAACTCATGGGTTGTCGTCCTAGGGCTAAATAATAAGGCTGTGTAATATTCTTTGCTCGACATTTTATTAGCTTACTTTACTCATGTTGTCTTGTACTCGCATTTTATCACTACTTTTGATGTGCTTATGATTTCTATAATATTAATTTTTGAGTTGTGATTCGTCTTTCTTGGTTGGAAGGTTACGTTACGCACTATGATCATAATAAATATGTATTAAAAAAAATCGCATGGATATCTAGTAGACGAGAACTTTATGAATCCTAATTGGATAAAGATTGCACGAGATACCTAGTTAATAACCGATATTGAAAAGGTATTAGTTGAATAATTAGTATAACCAAATTCTGAATCTAGAATTCTAATTATGCAGGAAGTGAGATATTTTCTCATATTTCACTTAATTTCTAGTTAATCCAATAGGGTAGTGGATATTGAATTCTCATAAGATAAATCAATTGAAATTAACATTTCAACATTGCGTGTAGTAAAGATTTGGAAGCACCGGGGCAAGTCAAGACCTATAAAACCCGTCTTCCCTTTCGTGACAACCTTTTTTATCGAGATCGAGAGAGAGAGAGAGAGAGAGAGAGAGAGAAACGCATGACCCTTTCGCTCTGAAGGAATCAAACCTCACGGCATGATGATTGGACACCGAAGAGCGCACGTCCTTGGCAGTGAATGTGCTGAACATGCTGTACAATTATTGCTGCTCATATGCCTCATCCCTCTCTCCCTTTGCTAGCGTCCAAAGTCAAAATCTCTCTTTCTCTCTCTTTCCATGGGCACTTCCCACGTGCCGCCTGACTGCACTATCCTTCTCCTCCTTTCGATTTTAAACTCCCGAATGGCCATTATGGTCTTTCAAGGAGTCTTTAAAAATTTCCAAGCTTATTAAAAAGTCTTGGACATCTCACCGTCCACTTGCTATTGCAGAACGTTAGGTGGGAAATAGACAACTAGATTTGACTTTAAAGTGAGCCGGCCAAGCTTTTTAGGTACTGGCACTCTTTTGCCTCGTTCATATCCAGAACCACAGCTCATCTCTTGGCTAGGCCACGCTACACCAACCTTTTTTTCTCTTTAGGCGAGAGAGAGGTATCTGGAAGTACTAAGCTTCCTACCTATGGCAAACTCAGAGGCCGGAATGAGCAGTGATGCTACACAAGCATCAGGAGATGAGTACCAAGTATTTTTGAGTTTCAAAGGACTCGACACTCGTTATGGATTCACAGACTTCCTTTATCACGGCTTGCTAGATGTTGGAGTCCGTGTATTCATTGAGGATGATGAACTTTGTGTTGGTGAAGTGATTGGTGAGAACCTTATACATGCTATCGACAGCTCAAAACTCTACATACCCATCTTCTCTCAAACTTATGCCTCTTGTAAATTGTGCCTCCAAGAGCTTGCGCTCATGGTAGACAACGTCTTTAAGTCAAGGGACCAAAAAAGTATCCTTCCCATTTTTTTTGATGTGGAACCTGAGGATGTTAAACTTAAGACTCCACTTTACAGCACAGCCTTTGAGAAACACAGGGAGGACTTTCCTAAGAAAGTCGAGGCGTGGAGAAAAGCTCTTGTAGCAGTCGATGAAACCAAGGGATGGAACGTGAAAAATGACCAAAGGTAATATTCATTTCTACCTATTTCTTATTTTTTAATGGATATATTGAAAACAACCTGCAGTTGCTGCTCTCGTTCATCCTTACATCCTCTGCTTTTAACTGCTTCCCTAAAATTTTCCCCTGCGATGTCAATAACTTCAATTTGATCTGCATTCTCACTTATCAAAATAGACAATCTGTCTCTCCAGACAGAAATTTCTACCCAAAAAATCAATTTACCCATGCGATAAGTGTATCAGTTTCCATTTTTTATTACGGGAAAAAGACGAAAAACATCAGAGATCCCTCTGGTGGCGTCTTTATTTTATATACATTTGCGAGTTCTCCTCAAAAAACATAAATTCCTCAGGAAACTAGAATTATGAGAAGAAAATCATTTGTGATGTGTGGGTAAGAAGTCAATCCAGTCAACTAATGAAAGTGCTTGTGTACATGGCAGCCAAGCAACGGTCGTCCAATTAGTTGTTGAAAAGGTTTTGGAGAAGCTAGAGATAAAACATAAATCAGTGACTGAACATTTAGTTGGACTTGATGATCCGGTAAAACACTTGACAGAGTTATTAGATGTTGACCATCGGGATGTGCGGCTTATTGAAATTTACGGAAAGAGTGGTATCGGTAAAACAACCATTGCCAGGGTCATCTTCAATAAACTATCTTCTCACTTTGGAAAGTGTTGCAGCTTCCTTGAGAACGTTAGAGAAAGCTCATTGACCAAGGAGGGCATAGTCCAATTGCAAAGGAAATTATTATCTGACATTGTTGGTTATGGATCTGCAAAACAATTAATGGATAGCGAGCACGCAATGAGGAGGATTGGAGACACACTCAGCACTAAGAAGGTCCTTGTAGTTTTGGATGATGTTGATAAAAAAGAACACATTAAGAGACTAATAGGAGATTATTCATTGCATTCAGGATCTAGGATAATCATAACAATGAGAAACAAAATTGTTTTGAACGTTAAGGGACTTAAAATTCTATGTTATGAGATGCCAAAGATGGATAACGGTCTTGCACTTCGACTTTTTTGTCAGCATGCCTTTGGTAGAGAATTTCCTTCAGATGATTATCATGGGCTTTCAGGTAAAATTGTCTCAAGTATGGGAGGGCTTCCTTTGCTTGTAGAAGTAATAGGTTCGTCACTTAATGGGAAAGATGAAGCATTTTGGAATGAGATGTTGGCCAGGTTAAGGGAAGTTCCTGAGGAAGACACTCTAGAGACATTGAGGGTTAGCTATGACAACCTAGACAAGTATCAACAACAAATTTTTCTTGACATAGCGTGCTTCTTGTTCAATGAGAACAAGACGGATGCAATCTACATGTGGGCCAATTGTCAATTTTATCCCATGAGAGGACTAAAGGTCCTCACTGATAGGTGCTTGATAAAGATAATGGACAATGATAAAATCTGGATGCATGATCAACTCAGAGACCTGGGAAGGCGTATTGTTCGTCAAGAAAGTCCATTCAATCTAGGAAAGCGCAGTAGATTGTGGATTGCAAAAGAGGCCCTTGAAATCATAAAAACCAAAAAGGTAAGTGAGACATCCCATTTTCAAAAGTTACATCTCCTAGAATTAAGAATTTCTATTTTGTTTAGATCTTTATCATTTCTTTCTTGCCCATTTGAGCTGTAAAACATAATGGTTGGAAGTTGACAAATTTCTTCAAATCATTTCAAAAATTTCACTTGCAGAGGAAGGACGAGGTTCAAGCGCTAAAGATATTTAGATCTGCGGACTCCATAAAGATTACTAATGAAGACTTTGAAAGGTTACAAAACCTAAGATTCCTCGAGCTAAACTGGGTAAGTTACGATGGGGACTTTGCAAGTTGTCATTCAAATTTGAGATGGTTTTCTTGGCATTCTCCTCAGGAGTTTAAGGCAAACAATATGTATTTGGATCGTCTTGTTGTTTGTAAACTTGACGCTATTGACTTCAAGGATGATTCAAAAGCATGGGACTTGATCAAGGTATTGTGTGATGGTTCTCATTTGATGCTATTAACTGATAATTCTCATGTGTATTGTGCAATGGGTCTTACACTTAAAATGCCATCTATTTTTACAGAGGGCACAAAATTTGAAAGTTCTATCAATTACTCAGTGTTCTAGCATAACGACAATCCCAGACGTCTCGAAATGCTCACGTTTAGAGAGGTTGACTCTTGCAAATTGCTATAGTCTAGAGAGAATTGAGAGCTTCATTGGAGATCTAGCTTCATTGATTAAGTTAAAGATCAAAGAGTGCAAGGGCCTTATGGATTTCCCTGAAGAAGTGGGGGCATTGGTGAAGCTTAAGCACTTCTCGTTGTCGGGTTGTAGAGGATTTAAAAAACTTCCACGCTCGCTTGGGAATTTAACCTCACTGACAAAGTTGGACTTATCAGGTATGGGCATTACAAAACTTTAAACTCCATTGTAAAGTTAAAATCCAAATAATTTTAGTTTGAAATTTGTGATTTTTTTCTGACAGGCACAATAATAAGGGAACTTCCCAACTCTATTGGAAAGTTAAAATCATTACGCATCTTGCGTTTACCAATAGGTGCATTAGTTTATCAGGAGGATCATGTTTGGCAATTACCTAGTGGCATTGGCACATTAGTAAATCTTGAAGAGCTAGATCTCTCTAGGCGTAATGTGATAGGTGAAATTCCTACCGAAATTGGAGAATTGTCATCTTTAAGAATTCTCAAGTTAGAACATACCCGTATTTGCAAAATTCCAACAACCATAAACATGCTTCCTCATCTCCAAACACTAAACTTAAGATCATGTGATGAGATTCAAGCGTTGCCAGAGCTTCCCACAAGTTTGACCTGTCTACTTCTTCGATCTAAATCATTACTCTCAGTCCCGAATCTATTGAACCTTACTAATTTGGTTGAATTGCTTCTAAGTAATGACTCTAGTTTGGGAAAAAAATCAAACCTAATACCAGGATGCAACTTAAGGTGGATTGAGAGGTTATATAGATTGAAGAAGTTGGAGTTAGATTTGCTAAACGTCCTTGCACCTTCAGAATTGGCTTCTCTTTCTCATCTAGAAGAGCTTAAGTTGTCTTGCCTGGACATGGAAACCCTCATGCAACATCCCTCGTCCTTATGGAGTTTGAGAAATTTGTCCAAGTTAGAGTTCTACAGCTGCAAAGTGGAAGGCATTCCGCTCGATAGACTTCCACGGCTGGAGAAATTAACTGTTTACGGTTGTAAACGGCTTAAAAAATTATCTATTCCTTTGGGATTAAGGAAGCTAGAGCAAGTGCGTGTGTCATATTGTCCAGAGCTAATTGAGATACAAGTTGAGCATCTTTCAAAATCATTGGAGTCCTTGAAAGTCTATGAATGCAAATCTCTAACAAAAATAGGTGGGTTATCATACTCGATGAACTTGGAGTATTTGAGAATCCAAAGGTGCAAAGAACTTACGAATGTTGAAGGCTTAAACGAACTAGAGTCTTTGAAATCCTTGGAGGTCACACAGTGCCCGTCATTGAGAAGGTTGATTGATGCCTCTTGCACAAATATACCAAATGATTGCCTCGTCAAACTAGAGGGGTGTGGAGACCTTTTCAAAGATTCTACTCTGAGTGACTCACTTGGAATGCCTTTGTTGCGTTATGTACAAGAGATTCTTCTGGATAAGTCCAACTTTGAATCCAAGTCAGACAAGGTGCGACCCCTTCTTCACAAATATACAGTAATTGTGCATGAATTGATTTGTTCTAACCTCAGCTTGATGCTATAATTCCATAAAACAACACAAATTGTAAAAATTTAAGTACTATTCCAAAATTTACATGAGCGAAAGTATATTGTTCCATGAAACAAATAAAAATTTATCAGAGAAATCTTTTTTTTTTTTTTTATAATTTCAAATACATTATGTTTATTCCAATTGAAATCTTTTTTTTTTTGTATAGATTAAATGAATACACATGCAAAAGTATTATATACTGTAATTCTTAGAATTATTTTTTGTTTTATAATTGAGAGTTACTTATTTGTAATAATTGCCCACTTGAACTTTCAGTCTGCATAGCCGTTAAATGTTACGTAAAACGGACTTACTCGCTTTTCTTGATCTAATTTTCTTAACTAATTTTATTGACAATGCATCATTATCTATTTTCTTAACTTCATAACCACGTAATAATCTGAAAAAAAAAATGTAATAGATATTATTCTGTTCAAAATGAGTCAGTACATTTTCAATTAATATTTAACAATCGTACAAACACAAAAGTAATTGCTGAAACAAAAATGAAAGTTTGGAAAGTAATCTATTACTCTTCAGAGTTTGCGTTTATGTGAAGTAGTGCCAAAGTCTAGGAGGGCAATATGATATTTTCAAAGTGCGGATCTATGGTGCATACCTATTCGGAATAGATGACCTAATATCTTCCGTTAAGCATTCCAAAGACTCCAAAGAGCTAGAAGTAGTTAAGTACTTTTTAGAGTCTGACAAAAAAAGAAGAACTTTTCAGAAAGAAAATTATCAATGAACAGTAACAATGTATGTGGAATGCGCGTTCTTATATTTTGTCAGTATCTAAATAAAACAATATGTAACAAGAGTGGAATATGAATATGTATTCTTGTGCTAGTAAAGGAAGGAATACAACAAGGTCTTATATATTAGAGGATGCTTTGCTTCCTTTTTAGGTCAAATATCTTCTTTTCTTTAGCCAAACAAAATCTGCCCATTTAAAGTTGCCTTTTTTGTTGCACCGCGATCATGTTGCTCGCTTTGTCTCATTCTATCTCCACTTTGCAGACAGAGACTGTAGGCGGGAAAAAGGCCACAGCTTGGTGGGAAAAATTTAGGATTTGGAGGACGAGCAAAGAATCTTGCAGCCAGGAAAAGGATGAGGTTAGTGATTAGTGGAGACGATTGTGAGCTGATTCTCTTTTTTCTTCTCTTAGGTTGCTGATTTTATTTCCTTACATTAGTCACTCATCTCTACTTCCTTTTTTGGTGTTGGATATTGTCGGTTCCTAAAGCAATCTTTCCTCCCACTTTTGAGGTTCCCATTTTGTGCTGTACTTTAGTTACTTAGGTTGCATGTTTTTTCTATCTCAGTCACTTATTTGTTATGAAGCACAGATACTCTTCGAGAGCCTATGTGTTGTTTCGACATTCGATCAACACGTGTCGGAAAATCCAACACTTGGTCAACTCTCCCAATACTTTTCAACTTGCGAGTCGGGAATCCCAACATGCGAATTCAAAATTCCAACATATGATTCTGACACGCACGATGAAAATGAGAGGTCAATATGCAAATATGTAAGAAAATAAAAAATAATAAAAATAATAAAAATAATAAAAGGGAAAAACAATAAAAACCTAGTCTTCTTTTTTTCTTCTTACTCTCACTTCCCATGGCACATTATTCACCATTTAAGTTTGCATTTTTCTTTTCTCTTTCGACATACTCTAACATGCGAGTGTAGAATATGGATTGTTTGTTTTTTTTTTTTCCCTCCAAGTTTTATGAATTATTGGAATGGAGTTCAATTTGTCAAATCGAAATAATGAACGATATTAAAAAATGGTGGATTAACTTTTCTAATATAAATTCATTCTAGGTTCTTTATTATTTATTTATTTATGAATTTGAATCAAATTAAATTGATTAAAATAATCATAAAAATGATAATTTAGCATGTACATGTAAAAATATACATTTAATTTATGTGTCCCAACATGTCGGAATTCTTTATTTTTTATTTTTATAAATAATATGTCAGCCCGTCGTGTCATATCATATTTCGTGTTGTGTATCGATGTCGGTGTCGATGTCGGTGCTACTTAACTTATCTCTACTTATCTTCTTGGTGTTTGATAGTCTTGGTTCTTTGATATTGCCACTAAACTCATGTAATCATTCTTTATATATTAATCATCAAAATTTCTTTCATAGACAATAAATTAGATAATAGATCGCCAATTTTAGATTTCAAAAGCACCATATGATTTTTTTGTCTACTGATTTTTAGTTTTTATTATTATTTTGCAATAGGCATAATTAATGCACAAACTTAATGTTTTATATAAAAAATAGTACTTACTGAAATATTTGATTTGATTATTGCATTATTGAGCTATGGAGAAGTTATTGTCAAATGATTTGATCCTAGCCATATAAAATTAATAAATAAATGAATTCATTAGATTTTGCCACATGTCACCACATGGGAAAATGAACGATGTACAAGGGGTAGTTGATGCATGGTATATATGGTTGATATTATGATGATCCACTTCCCATGAGTTTGTTATTGGCCTCTTGAGTAAAAATGATTAGAATGTTTGTTTTGCCTCTTTCTTAAATAACTTTTTTGAATATTTTTGCAATTTAATTCAAAGTCAACCTATCTGCTTGTAGAATAAGCAATAATTGTGTTACCAATTTATTTGCTGTTTCGATAATGCATGCCTATATAGCGGGCTTGACTAGTTTTCAATTTTTGACTGCCAGTGGGCTTGACTACTTGACTACGCGTTCTTAGTAGTATAGCATTGGCGTTTACATCTTTTCATCATGCGTGATCATTTCAAAGTAAATTAAGGCACATGTTGCTTGAACAAATAGTCATACATTATGTCAGGATGTAACTTTTTATTTATTTATTTATGAGAAAAGCAAATTATGAAAAGAGACACTAATTTAATCATGAAGCATATTTCTTTAGTTTAAGAAAGAATACAACGACATACAAAGATTCGTAAACTAATTTGAAAAATTGTGCCCCACGGTTAAGGATTTTTCATTTGACAAGGAGAAAATGAAATTCTTCTTTAGTTCCAAAATGCAAAGCAATTGAATTAATATTAGTATTATAGTTGAAATAGATAATTAACATTAAAAGATAGTTGTACATGAAGTAAGGTAAATAATCCAAAAAGAATAGGTTAAGTAATTAAAATGATAATACGATGAATAGTTAAAGTTCACTGAAATAATAACATAAAAAATAGACAGAGAAACGAAACTGCATATGGAATTAGAACAGGAAGATGCTTTACTTCTTCTCTCCTTTTTTTGGCTTCACTTGGCATGATAGGGAATAATTAGTGCAAATGCTGATAAATTCTAAAGAAATAAAATTAGCAAATCAATCTAATAGTTAAACCATCAAGGTTGTAGTGCAACAAAGCATGTTGGGCGTAGAGCTCCTATATTCATTCATATCTATCCCTCTATACAAATATATATGATATAGAGGTCTTTCCAACATTCTTTTAATTGTCGGAATAAATCCTCTCCATAGAACAAAAAAACAGCTTTTTCTCTATCCCTTCACTAACCAATCAAACAACTTTCTCCTTTTAATTACCCGAAAATTTTCATTGCACTAAGTTTGTAAATTCTGAAGTTTAATGAAAATAAGAGGAATTTCACTTGATTAAAAGAAAAAAAATCTCTAAGATTTGACTCGGATAAAATATATTTCCATGTGGGACTGGCCAAATCTTCCCTAAAGTCCAGAACTATTGATTTTGCCATCTGATAGGAATTGACGGCTGATTTAACCTGAAAGGATAACAATCCGTGTTCTTGGCTCTTACTGGTCAATTTTGGACAAGTGTACCTCCATCTAATGCCATCTTAATCATTGATCTCTTGGCCAATCTGTGGGTTAGTTCAATCCGAACCAATCAGGTCAAGTTAAAAGAAAATGACAAATTCAGATAAAAGTATCATTCCTCTGATGTTGACTAAGAGGTATAGGTAGAATTTATGATGTAATACCATCCTCAAAAGTGTCACAGCGCCTGATTATTTTTGAACCCGACCCTCCACTAAACAAAGGAAGAAATTGAATCTATGCCCACTGTAGCCTTTGCCATTCCCATGATGTTCGATGCCCAAAAGTCTGCACGAGGGAAATTTTAAAATCTTAATGCAAAAAGTATGAGGATTGGAAGCTATTTTCCAAAATTGCTCAGCAAAAGCATAGCTCTGTTAAAGCTCAACAAATCATCCAACCTCATCCCCGCTTCCTTTTTCTTCAGTGTATTCCGATTCCATTCCAGAACTTTTCTGTCGAGAAGATGTGACTTTTAGCTCAGTTATCGTGCAAATAGTGAATGGGATTTAAGTTTTTTTTTTTGGTCAGAGGGATTTAAGCATTGACATAGCTCAGGTTCGCGGTGCCCGTACTAATGCTTTGATATGTACTTCGTTCCCAGCCATTGACAATAACTGTTCCGTTTACTTCTTCGAGTTTAAAATATTATACAATAAAATGCAAAAGACTATCATTCCCGCGGCAGTTACCGCATTACCTTAACTACAATTTTTCGTTGTTAGCCGGATAAACATTGCAAGATACAAAGGAATCTTAGGAGCAGGCTGGTCAATAGGTGGAGAGTCTGATTTAAAGTACTCAGACGCGGAAGTATAAGCGTATCAATAGGAATTAGTCAAACTATAATATTCAATAAAGATTTTTTTTTAAAAAATTCATTGGACCTCATTTTTGAGTAATTATAGAAGTATAAAAGAATGTCCACAAGTGACATAATATATCCTTGATTTGATGATCATTTAGAAAGTGAGTAGTTATAATATTCAAATAAAGAGTAAAAAACCACCGTTAGAATATTTTTTGACAGGTGTGTTCTCATTTGTCTTTCTTTTGTCCCTCAAAAGTTGCCATAGTAAGGAAGAAAGGGGAAACAAGCATGCCGGCTTTAGCATGAGATTTAGGGTGCGTTTGGGAAGACTTTTGGGGAAAGTCTTTAGGAAAATGCAAAGACCTTAAACTTAAAGGTGTTTTCCAAAATGCAAACTGTGTTTGGTAAATTGTAATTTAGAAGCCCTTTGTGAAGTACCTTTGCGCAAATAAGTGTTTGGGGGACAAATGGCTTTTGTGAAAAAAAAATTATCAAAAGAAAAATAAAAAAAAATGAAAACCTAAGCAAGGGGGGCGGCGCAAAATGGCGCACGGGCGGTGACCTCGACGACCTCCGGCGACCTCAGGTGACCCGGATCCGGGGTGGCGAGGTTGCGCGCGTTGCACGACGCCATTGCGACCTCCGGCGACCCGAATCCGGGCCGGCGAGGTCGCGCGTGGCGCGACGCCATCGCGACCTCTCGCGCGACCCGGATCCGGGCGGCGAGGTCGCACGCGTCGCGCGGACGCCATCGCGACCTCCGGCGACCCCGGATCCGGGGCTCGGCGAGGTCGCGAGGCTCACGCAACCCCGCCCCGAGGTCGGGGGACCTCGGCAAGGGTTGGGCCTAGGTCGCACGACCTCGGCGAGGGTCGCGCCGGGTCGCGCGACCTCGCCAAGGGCTACGCTTGGGTCGTTCGGTGGTCGCGCGACCTCGTCGGCGGTCACGCGACTCGAGCGGCACGCCGTCGAGGCCGCCCTCGATGGAGAAGGTGAACACGGATCCGGCATTGCTGCCGGGGCCACTCTCGACAGAGAAGATGAACAAAGTGCTCCTCACAAGGGCAAAAACGGAAAAACAAAAAGTTCGTAAGGACAATTTTGGAAAAAAATATGAATAGTACCCCGAGCGGGCATGCCGGAAAAGCCGAAAGCCCAAGGTAGGTCCTCCCCTGCCTTGGGCTTTCAGCCTTCACAAGGCTGGCCTTCTCCAAAGGGGGCTTCAAATGTTTTTGCCAAACACCCTTACTTTAGCCCAAATACCTTTAGGGGCTCAAAGATACTTGGCAAAGTGGTTGCCAAACGGAGCCTTAAAGTATATAATGAGAAAGGAAAAGAATACCACAAGTGATATGACTTTCGTACGGCACTCAAATGAGTGCCATAACTTTTTATTCGATTACTTGAGTGTTATAACTTGTAAACCTTACTCACTTGATTATCATAACTTTTTTTTCTAATTACTTGAGTGTCATATAACTTTTCAATCAATTACTTGAGTTCCATTATTTTTTACAAATATTCAAAATCTAACCTGGCATGGCACTAACGGTAAATATTTTTAGAAAGTTATGGCACTCAAGTAATTAATTGAAAGTTATGACATTTAAGTGTACTATTTTTAGAAGTTATGTCACTCAAGTGGTCGAAAAAAAATATTACAGCATTCAAATGACTGCTTTACGAAACTTAGATGAACATTTTTAAAAAGTTATGACATTCAAATAATCAATTAAAAGTTATGATATTTTAAGTGAACAATTTTTAGAAATTATGTCACTTAAGTGGTTGAAAAAAATGTTATGACACTCAAGTAAGCGCTTTACGAAAGTTATGGCACTTGTGGTGTCATTATCCCTAATAAGATAATAATTTTAGGTAGGTAATTATCTAACGTATTTGATATTTAATTTTAATTTACATCACATAGTTATTAAAAGTCAAACATAGTTAATAAAAGAAAGAAATAAGTGCATCAGAATGCTAAAACTAATTGTGAAAGTGTAATTTAGTCCTAAAATTTTCAAAAATAAAATAATGTTCTTCTGTCAACTTTGTTCAATTTGGCTAACGGAAAATATTAATGAGGTTCTTTTGATTACTTTCAGAAGACACCGTATCACTGTAGCATCCACCAAGTGCCAAAGAATTCGAAAATTTAAAAAGATAAAATTATAAAGAATTAAGAAAAGAAAAATATATATATAAAAAGAAAAAGCTAAAAAAATTATTTAAAAAGAAGGTAAGAGAATGTGCTTGTTGGTGAGGGCCAGCCATCCTTGTCAGAGTCTGTGAGAGCCACCGGCCCTCGAAGCTTGCAGGCAATAGCTTGCAAGCGTTTGTATGTGTCCTGCGGTGGTGGCGCTGCCATCGCCACAAATAGAATCATGCTAGCCAACAATCAACACAGGAAGCTAGTACACAAACCTGACGCCATTTCCAGCAACTATGATACCGGTGCTCACTTCTTGTAAAAATCGATCTTCTCCAAAACAAGATTTCCTTCTTTCTTAACTTGTCTAAGTCTTTCGACCCAAAAAAAAAGAAAAAGAAAAAGAAAAAAAAGAAACTTGTGTAAGTCTTTAGAAAGTCGGGAAGAAGTAGATCAAAGCTTTAAGAGTTGCTCTGGTCCCATTTTGAGGCAATGAAGATATGCGAATTTTTCAATGCTGCTTGATCCCAAGGGATTTATGTCCAAACGATTCTTTAGAAAGCATTGGGATTGGGTGTTAAAACTAGTTTGTCATTTGATATTTGGAAATTTTTGACATCTTCTTCTTTAAGATGTTTAATTCACCTTTGATATGACATCGATGGGGACACCGATGTGCAGGAGGTTCTGCAATCATTTCTCGGGAAGCCGTTGGAATATTACAACTGCAACTTCGATGAGGAAAGCAAAGGCGATGGCCACGGTAATGGCAACGACCCCAGTGACCCTGAGGTTGAGGAAGAGAACATCCATGGAGAAGCCAAAGGGGAGGTAAGAGACGACAACAATCTAGAATTCAGCTGAACTGCCTTCTCTGTTCAAAATTTTCGTTGATTTTGGAAATGCTAAAATTAAATCTAGCCATACTTACTAGATCACGAGTTTGCTATAACTGAAAACGGTGATTGAAGAGAATGGTAATGAAACTGTCGGTTTTCAATCCAAAGAAGGGCTCTCGGTACATTGTCATCCCCTGCTTTGCCAAAAGAGTCGATTATAGTGAATATATGATGAGGATTAAGTTCACTAAAATAATGAAATTAATGTTAGAGACAGCAACTGATCTTGATATGGAATTAGGATAGCAAGACTCTTACTCTCTCTCTCTCTCTCTTTTCGCTTTACTTGGCATGGCATCAAATAATTAGCGCAAATGATGATAAATGTTAAAGAAATAAAATTAGTGAATCAATCTAATAATAACCATCAAGGTTATGTGGAACAAAGCATAAGGTACTATGTGTGTGTGTCTGCTCTGATTCGAATCTGTTCTCCATTCCCAAACTCAGGATGGGGCTGAGCTCGACATTTCAAGTTCTGATCAAGAGAGCGAAACTGATGGCACCTTCTCCATTGATGATTTCCAGTCGGAGCCGAGCAATACTGAATGTTTTGAGGCCACAGGAAATACGAGGCAAATGAGAGACAGAAGGATTGGGTGTTATGACAGTGTCGGTGGAGGGAAAAAGGTGAGTATGGAAGATAGGAAGGACAAGGATGAGATTGAGGAACCTGCCAACCCAAGTGACGTTGCGACGTCGAGTCGCCAAACAGGCGAAGGAGTTGAACACTATGAGAGATCCCGCGAAGTTGCAATTGAAATTGAGGATCAAAGAGACCTTTCTTCTGTAAGTACTGAAAATCTTGCACTATCCTTTAAGAATTACATTAGTAACTGTTAAAAATTCTAAGAAACTAAACTTTTATCTACCCACCCAACCCAACCGCAAAATTTAACAGAGGTAATATATAAATATTATGTTGAGATCAGTATAGAAAACATGAACTGAGAAAAAGGTTATTACAGAGATTGAAGAAATGATATAAGTTAATTATGTCCTATAGAGATATCTTTAATAGTCATAGAAGTGGTGATATCATGACCTACTTTCATAAGAAGTTTACTAGGCGAATAATTGTCAATCATAAAATTAGATAAAGAATACGGCCATATAGAATACATTTATGACTACTATATGTCTTCAGCCAGATGCTTGTGACTTCCTTACATGTAATGATCAAATTTAATTTCGAAAGTTAAGCTGATAATAATTTTTTTTAAATTAACCCTTATATCTATTATATATATTCCAAAAACAAGACAAATATAGAACGAAGTTTTCACATCCGAGTATCATCACGATGTGGAAGAGGGATTGGAATTGAATAGAGCAATCGATGAGAAGGAACAAGCAAGAAAGAATTAGCGGAACCCTTTCGAGTCGGTTGGGTATAATGAAAAGAAACAAGGTAGAAACAAACCATCAGCAACTTTTGTTCGTTGGAGCCTACAACTGGAAGCGGTTACGAAGAAGGGTGTAATAAAAATTATGAGGAGAAAAGAGGGGGAGGGGGGGTGGTCTTTCTTTTCGTACTTTTATAAGTGGTTACTAGATTAGTACATTACTTCTGTGTAAGGCAATCTGCAAATAGGACTCATAAACAAAAGGAAATAATACCCAGTGACTCTAGTCTAGCATTAACGGGCTAAAAATAAATACATTACTTCACTAAATCTAGCATTCATGTACCAAAGACAGTGTTTCACATTAATTGTACAACTTATTTAGTTATAATTATAAAATAAATTACAAAAGACATCACATGTGTCGGGCATTTTTTTAAATTCTACTTCTTGTACCACCTTGACTGGAACTGGATAATCTTTCTCTGGTTTAAAAACACCAGCCAACCATTAAGCAGTCTTTCGTTGTCGAGCATGATAAACAAAAGACATTGCAAGATTCAAAGTGATCTTAGGAGCGGCACTTGTCAGGATGTGGATAAAGCCTTACTTGAAGTACATAGATATGATAGTTTATGAATATCAATAGAAATTAGTCAAGTTAAATGTTAGCAATATAATATTTGAAAAGGAATTTAAAATGTTTTCTATTGACTCCTTTTTTGAGTAATTATAGCAGTATAGAGAAAATGTTCCACAAGTGACCTAATTTATTTTTTATTTGATGGTTAGTGAGAAAGTCAGTAGTTATAATCTTCAAATCAAGAGCAAAAAAACCAATACCGTGAAGTTTTATCTATTCGAGGGTTCTGATATTTCCTTTTTTTTCCCCTTAATATGTGAAATGTGATGAGTTAGTACTCCTAGTTAGGTAATTACCTAACTTATTTATTGGTATTCCACCGGACATTTTAGTATTCAATCCCAAATCCATTCCCAACTAATGAATGGTGTCTATGGTGATATGCAAAAAAGTTTAATATATATCCAATTCAAATGTTGCGTGGCACTCACGTTGCACCTGTTACATCACAGATGGAGTGTCCCTTCACAATCAATTTCATCCTGAAGATAAAGCTGTTGGGTGGTGTGTTTTCGGTAACATGGAGGAAAAAAAAAGATGTCCTCCCTGATTTAGTGACATATAATGGATTGATTGCCGACGTTAAATATTTTGGCTTTCTTTTGAAGAGAATGTGCTACAAGCTTCCTGATGAAGATTGTGAGTCGTTCATAGAGATCAAAGGTGATGAGCAAGTGAAGGAAATGGTGCAACTAGCATCTAAAAGAGGATTGATTCATTTGATCGTCGAGGGAGAGCTTGACAATTTTTTGAAAGGACCAATGGTTAGGGCCAGCCAATGGGTTTTGAAAGGAACAATGGTTAGGCCCAGCCAATGGGCTGACAATTTTTTGGAAGGAGCAATGGTTAGGCTCAGCCAATGGGGCTGCACCGTGCACCTTTTTGTTGTCTTTCTCTGTGTTGCCTATTTCCTGTTTCTCTTGCTTCTGCAAGGAAAATTGGATTTTCCCGCGAAAATCAGGCAGTTTGCTGGGATGCGCATCTTCAGTCTCAGTGAGTTTGTGGTGATTTCTGCTTTCCTTTTATTTCTTTTCATTTGTTTTAATTAATTTGGGATGAGTTTTGTTGTGATTGGATGAACAAGAACATGGTCACACGGACTATTTTATTATTATTATTTGTAAGTAGGGAAAACCATTCACGTTCAAGAGAACTTTCGAATGCCAAGTGAGTCCCATTAGTGCCTAATTTAATACATTGCGAAAAGGGAAAAGAACTTTATAATAGCATCTACTGGAAACAAGAGTTCGTTTGCTGGAAAAAGAAAAAAGAAGTGTCGGTTCCCTCCTTATTGGTAAAATTATCACCTAAATAAATCAACTCCTAGATTTTTAGCAGCTTCAATCAGTGACCTATAAAGGATTGATAGTCGATGTGAAAGGTTTCGGCTTTCTTTCGAAGAGAATGCGGTACGAGGATCCTAGTGAATACCCGGGACTGCTCATAAAGATCATGAGCGATAAGTAAGTGAAGGGAATGGGCCAGCTATCATCTAAAAGAGGATTAATTCATTTGTACTTCATGTGAGAGGTTGACAGTGAGCCAGGCAATTCCGAATGTTTTGAGGCCATGGGAAATAGGAAGGAAATGAAGGACGGAAGGATTGGGCACTACGGCAGTGTCCATGGAGGGAAAACAACGAGCATGGAAGAAAGGAAGAAGGACAAGGATGACATTGGGGAACCTACCAAAAATGGTATTATGTGCTTGAGTTGTTGAAGGGTGCAAAGGAGTAGAACACTATGAGAGATTTTGTCCCGCATCGGTTATGAAGGGGATTGGTGGTCGGTTTATAAGTATGAGGGAAAACTTCAACCTTCAAGCTAACTTTTGGGATAAGAGATGCCCAATATCACCCAACAGTGGTATCGGAGCTAGCGTTGATGAGGCCAAAAGAGATAAAGAAGACAGAGTGGGAGTGAATGAATCGGAAAATGGTTGGGTTTATTCGACAATGAATTGATGATAGTGTGTTTCATCATGTTGTTTAAGAGACGAAGGCGGACACCTTTTGGAAGAAATTACAAGACCTCTATAAGAGTGTTGCTTAAGAGACGAAGGCGGACACCTTATAGAAGAAATTACAAGATCTCTATAAGAGGAGAACTCCACAAAATAAAGCTTTCCTAGTTAAAATACCTATGAGATACAAGGAAGAGAATAGCATGTTGGAGCACTTGAGTGAATTTCAAGATGTTGTAAATCAATTGACAAATCTTGGATTGCCCTTGGTGATGAATCGCAATCATGTCTATTGCTTGGTAATCTTCCCGATAGTTGGGACACTTTGGTTGTGGCGTTAAATAATTCAGCTCCTTTTGGTGTGTTTTCTATGAGCATGGTTAAAGAAAGCTTGTTCAATGAAGAAATAAGAAGAGAAGGCTTGAATTATGCTTTTAAATTAGAGGCTCTTGTCATTAAAAATAGGTAAGAATTCAATCAAGAAAGTTTCAAAGTAATAACAGGGGCAAGTCAAGAGGAAGGTTAAAATCAAGGCTAAAGAAGAGTGTGAAGTGTTACGATTGTGAAAAGATGGGGACTATGCAAAAGAGTGTTGGTTGCCAAAGAGAGATAAATCCCATGACAGAAATGAAGACGGAAGAAAGAAGAGAAATAGGTTACAACGACGATTGCATTTGATGGTGATATTGTGTTCGTATGTAACGATAGTTGTGTGAACCTTACATGCTAAGATTCTAGCTGGATTGTTGATTCCGCAGCTTCATTTACATGTCACCTTACAGAGTGACTACTTTGCTTTTTATCGCAACAATGATTTTGGAATTATATCTCTCTTGCATCATTTCCTTTTTGATTTGAGATTGAATGCATCTAGGTTTCGGTCGTATTTAAAATGCCTATGACATCCGTTAGTAGTGCATGATATCCACCTCGAATGAGCCTTGGCAATTAAATACACTCCATAGTCAAGATGTGCCTATGCCAAATTACTCCATTATTTCGCTTCAAATCAATGTTGCAAGTACTTTCAAACATTTTAAGGCATCACATGAATCCTAATTGCATGATATTATCTCATTCATTAGATAATGTGTGTAGATGTCTTTGGTGCATGATGACTGAATAACTGATTTGATATCGGCTCACTAATTTGTTTGATTGGTTGAGAACCAAGGTCAGAAGGCTTGAATGCATGCTCTTAAACTTGTTTTGTATGTGTCTTTTAGATGTATGTTTATGTGCGATGCTTGATCTCGTGAGGTATCTTGGGTGACATTTAGAACCCATTTTAGGAACTTTTAGCATTGGTCGCCATTTGTGAACACAAATGATGGCCAATGGCTACAAGTCCTTCAAAAATGAATTGGGTAGGAGTCTTAGTGGGGAACGTTGCATGAACCATAAAGGCCGACCCTGAGGCCATGCTTGATTAGCTAAATACATTGACTTGATTTCTTGATTGTGATTGCTTTTCTCTGTTTGTTATAAGTGCATTTCTTCTATTCATATTGTAAACATTTTAGTCTTAGTATTAGACTAGAATTAGGATAAGCCCATGGAGGTAGCGATCCTGAAGACGTAAAGACGATGAACGGTTGATATCCAATCCGACCTTATTTTGTACTATTCATTACTAGAGATATATCTCGAGTTCCTTTTATGTGTTGTATAAATGTCTAGTGAGTTTTGGGTTCCTTTCATTCGCTTTACTTTCTTTCTGTTTTAGGATTGTATGTTAGATTTATTGCTTTCTTAAACTATTTTGAGTGTTTACTGACCACATTGTCTTCTAAATTTCAATTGATTGACTTCTTTCATTTTCTCTTTTAATAGAAATAGAATGACATGAAATCTACCATCCATGCATGATCACTTTATCAAATTTCTCATTTGCACACGCATGGTCACCTAGGGAACATGATGTCTGTTAGGTACCAAAAGACTGTTAATAGAAATATTAACGTAACCCAAATCTCCGAGCCTTAGAATATCTAGTTGCGCGGATATTGAGGGAACACTCCTAACTCTCAATTGGATTTTCTAGCCAACTCCCGAAACGAGGTTAGTGGTGACTCCTAAGACTATATTTTAGGTTGCCTAACACAACTTTAAACCGTGGTCATGATTGCAAGCTCAAATGATGTTGACATATCTTGTTAGGGGACGTACCTTGAGTGAGCTTTCATGTCCAAATACCTCTAAACTTTACCTTTACGCATTTTTTATTGTTTGACAAAAAATGGTGTCAAGGTAGAGTCACAACAAAATTTCGCTGTCACGTGAGGTGCGAGCTTGGGAGAGCTCACAACCATGATTGAGAGACCTTGTGGTGCCGACCCCAAAGGATGAGGTGATGGCATCATTGGAGTTATGTGCCGTGACAATAGGTAGCTTATCACCAAGAAGCATATATGACAGAGTGCATAAAATTTTCAGAAGTGATGTATTGACTTTGATTAAATGACATAGGGCTAAATGCGATGAATAAATTTGATTAAAACATCTAACCCTAGATTGATGCACAAAAAATTACACAAATTGACGAACACCAACAAGTAGCTTATCACCAAAAAGCATATGTGACAAAATGCATGAAATTTTTAGAAGTGAGGTATCAATTTTGAAAGCGGTTTTCATATAGCAAATTGCATTCAAATGACACGTGCCATACGCCGTTTAAAAGGTTGTGGTGTTCTCTAAGTATTTTAGAAGGCATCGTGCATCAATTATGCTCTTAAGGATTTCAATCGAAGACATTTTCATAGAGACACAATCAATCATAATTCTAACCGGGATTGCACAGAACATGGATGATTTTTCTTGATCTAATGACATGATAAAAATCTATGAAAATTCATGTGTATAGAATGAAATGTCATGATCATTTCTCATAGAGACAACGAAATCCAATTTGGTTCACAAAAATCTATATAAAAATAAGAAAACAAAGCAAAACATCAAATATCAAAGATTGCAGCAACTAAACAAGATTTCGTGCAAGCAATTGACCTAGCTAACAATGATCGTTTGACATGATATATACTTGTTGGAAAGTTTTGCGAGCTCAAGATCAGGAGCCAAAGCAGACCGAGAAGAAAGAAGGAAGGTTTCATCTACTCCAAGCCCCTAAAGAAGTCAAGGTTTGGAACCCCAAAAAATGATGCTAAATGGAAAGAGTTCGTTTCTTCCTCAAATTGGATTAATGGATCGTCCGTCCAACTGGAAATGATAACAGAATGCATATGTCATTAAAAGGAATTCCAATAAGGGGATAAATATAGTATACCACCAACCTTATTTCCTATATGAGGGAGGAAGCAAATTGAAGAACCCGCGGATACGGGAAAAACTCAAATTTCTTGTTAGCCAAGGAAAATGACTCGTGGTAAAGACAGATAGACTTTGACCAGACGTGCTCGGAATCTTTTTTTTTTTTCGATCCGAGCGAAGTTGTTATCACTCCTTCACCTCGTAAACTCGGTAAAGTGGCTTTGCTCCTCGCTTTTGTTCAATTATAAAAAAGAATCACTTTGATGGAGAAGTGTTCTACAACTTTCGTAAAGGATGCAAACTTAATTAAGCATGTTCACTAGCTTCTTTCTAGGCAAACACACATCGGATTCAAACAAGACAGATCAACATAAGGACAATTTTTTTGAGTATTTTCCTAACCAAATTCATTAAAAAAAAATCTGGAAAAAAGATATGTCATGACCAAAAAAATTTCAAGCAACTTTTATGAGAAATTGACCTCAAAATCAAAACACAAAAATCAGTGAAAAATCGACAAATAGCATAAACTGCAACTCAACAAATTAGCAAAACATGTGACAGATTCTGGACTCAACTTTGAGCATGCAAAAACCATATCAAATGAGGCCCAAGGGCGTTCTATGGCTATTAGAAAGCTACTTGAACCGTCTTTGACTTTCACGGAGACTTTGAACACCGAAAATCACATTTACAAGCTAATACCAAGTCATTTTTCAGATCAAACATCCAAACATTTGAAAATTGCAGAACAAGCTCAAACAAGCAATCAATCATACTCAAGCCATCATCAATTATCCACATCCATTCTAGATCATCCTAAATATCTTGCAATAGACATAATTGTCATTGATTTAGCCCTTGTGCGAGCTCTAACCTCAGTCTCCTAACGAAACCTCACTTCATTGCACTTGGGAATAGATGTTTACCTTTGTGCGACTTTTAACGAATCATCACCATAGCAAGCTACGATTGTTGACGAACCTCCTAAGGATCTGAGGATTTTCGGAATGGCTGTCGATCAGCGGCTAAGAAGGATCGGGTCTGGTTGGACCCAATTTGCGCCGCATTGAAGAAACAAACCACTAGAGCTCTTCCGATGGCTATCTGATGAAGCCTCGACCGCCAGACGGTTGGGGCATGCCTAGGGAAAAATTGGCGGTGGTCAGACTGCCAAGGAGGGACGCTGGATCACCGATTGAAGTAGTCAAAGTCATTGGCTCTAATATTGGAGTCCAAGCCGATCTTTAATCTTGATTGGAGAAAGAGGCCAAACGAGGGGCTCTAGCCATCTTCGGGGCGTTGGATGAGCACGGTGGGTGAGGAGGGAAACTGAGGAGTATATGGCAGGTGATGCTTGGTTGGTGGGGGTTTTGGCGAGTGGCAGGAGGCGCAGCAAGCCGCGACGATGGTGGTGAGAGAGAGAGAACTAGATTTGGAAAATTTGTCTAATGAGGCCCCCTAAGTTTTAGAGGGAAAATGATATATACCATCCTTCAAGATTGAATCCTAGTTGTCGATTCAATCTGACGGCTAAGATTTGATCCCAAAGATTAATTAGACCATTTAGCGGGTTAATCAAGATCAACATCAGACATGTGATCATTCGAATGGTGGTGATGCATTGAAATCGAAAATTTAGATTGAATTTATGATTAAGGCCTAATTAAAAGCAATTTGGTAATTTCACAAAACTCGGTGGCATTTTCACAAAGTCTAAAAAGTTGGAGGGCACAAGGAGAAATATACACATCAGGACATCCATGGGTGGTCGCCCGCCACCAAGAGCCGGCCAAAGGAGGGATGAATCGGCCTCCTCCATTTGGTGACTAATTCAGCTATCCCTTGGGTGTGACATCCTGATTTTCAGGTTTTGTTTTTGGTTGAATAAGTAGGGCTTTACATCGATGTGCCTATAGTTCTTTTCTTTAAGTTGGCCACTCACGAGATAACTAGCCTATCAAGTGAAGCCGTTAAAGAATCTAAACACAATAGACTTGAGAATTCGACTAGGAATCGATCGCTCGACCGTGCTAATTCACAAAGGTCATTACGGCACTGTCAAAATCGATCAGAGATTAGAGATAGGTCAATTTGATTGAGATATATGATTAGTGTGTGGGTGATTCTACCTGATTGCAAAATTCTCGTCGAATGGCACTATACCGATTTTTCTATCATTCTATACCCTATGCCCGTATTTGAAACCTAAAGATTTTCATGACAACCGAGAGTCGCCAATGAGTCGAAGATGCACAATGTGGCTAAAAAATAATCGACCAAGGGTCAATTGCACTAAAAATTCCTAAAAGCTATTTGGTAGGCTAGGTCACGTTAAAATCGCGCTAGATTGAAATTAACCGCGAATTTGAAGTTCTGTCATGTCACGATTCATTTTAGAAACATTGACTCACCCTTCAAAGATTTTTTCGCAAACAGGGATTTCCGGCAAAATTTCAAAGTAGGGCCATTTTTGACCGGAAAAATCCAAGGGCCGCTTTTGGTCGCGTTTTTGGGATTCAAGTTGGTTCAATTGGTGAGGAAAAATGTTTTTTTGGATGATGGCATCCTGGTGGGATTTATGGACTCCAATTTAGGTCCAATTGGAGAGGGATTGAATGGAATTGAAGGGGGATTGCTCAAAATTCGTAGGTCCCTTGGGGTGCAACTTTTGGACCTCTTCAATGGCTTCTAGAGGAAGCCTTGAGTGTGCAAATTGGCCTTAGATGACAGCCATGGCTGGTGGGGCTTTGCAATGAGTGAAAGAGGATAGAAGGGTGGACTTTAGAGGCCAAATGGGACCCCCTCACTTCACTCACTTCTTCTTCTTCCTTAGCTTCACTTTCTTCATGTTTGAAGTGTTTTGAGCTAAAAAATTCTAGAGAAACTAGCCCCTTGCTCGTCGACGGCCCCGCTCACCATCCGACCGTGGCTCGCCTGCTGGTGCTGCCCGTTTACACGCCCGAGCCCGCGAGTCCCCTACTCGCCTCCCGTGCCATCTCACCATCCCCCACAAGCCTTGGGCCGCTGTCAAGCCTTCGTCTAGCTGCTTGGGCCATCTCCATCGCTGTCCAGTCGCCGTCGTGCATTGCCGTCACCCACTGCAGCCCGTTCGCCCGTCCCGTGTCATTTCCAGCCAGCCCAGCCGAACGGGCTGGGCTGAGTGGCCCAGCTTGTTCGGTAGAATCGAAGACCAGCAAGGGTCTTTGGGCTTCTAGGCTTGTTTTCAGGTCCGCCCAGTCTCCGTTCGGTGTTGCCACATGGAGGTTTATTGCTCGTCTCCGCGTTGCCGTCGTCATGGACTCATCAGATCGCAAAACCGGTGAGTTTACTTGCTAAACTCTGCTTAAGGAGTTAATGATACTTAGGGGATGATTAGTTTAGGGTATTTAAGGTTTATGTGGTTAGTTTGAATGGATTAGTGATTTAATTATCCATTTGTGCATTCTAGGTGGTTAGAACGGATAAATTAGGGACTAAAGTGGTCATACTATTTATCTAGATAGGTTCGGAAATTTTCTAGGCCTGTTTGGGTAGTTAATTAAGCATTTCCGGCCTAAGTTTGTATTTTTGGCATTTAATTGTATTTATTTAATGATTTTTGGTATTTATTTAATTATTTAATATTTTCCAGAAATTATACCGAGATAGCCGGTGACCGGAATTTCATACCGATTGCAATGGTATACTTGATTTATTTAATTGAGTGTTAAATTGTGCAAATTGAGTGATGATTGTAATTTTGAGTAATTAATTCAAAATTTGGAAATTTTGGTAATTATTTAGAAATTACCGAGTGTCGGGTTTTGACACCGAAAATGGTTTTTAGGTACTATATTAAATAGTGGGATTTAAAAAGGAAGGGCATCATTTTTTCTAGTGTAAATTGCTGTGTAGCCACACACGATTATTTTATTTATTTATTTATTTATTTTAGACTGGATGAATCGCCGTCGGTCGGCAGCCTAGACGTAAACCCCTAGGTGACGCTAGCGCAGGACCCACCACCACGGCGTCACGATTAAGAATCCCTAGCGACAACGCTGGGGTTCGAACTTCTCCCCTCTGTGTGGGGGATCAGGCCCGAAGCCAATGTAGCCATTGCGGGCGGTGGTACACACACAATTATTTTACCATGTATTTTTAATACGAAAAAAATAGGTCAGGTTCACCATTTTAATTGAGGCATTTGAGTGCAATGCACGGTGTCTTGGGCCAAGATTGAATGGTCGTGTGTTGGTTAAAAGAACCCGTCCCCGAAATGAGCCGGGTGGACGTTGCCCCTATATGGGATGCCCCTAGACAACGGAAGCTGGTCGGAGTAGACTATGGACCTATGCTCCTTCAGGAAAGTCATCTAATAGAGATGTTGTGACGCCTGGCTATGCCAGAAGACCGCCGAACATCGAGTAGGCCGTACCCATGGGGCCGAGATCAAAATTAGGAACGTATGATAAATTGAGTTGAACGCGCCGGATTATGGGACAAAATTGTGTGGCATGATATGGGACGTGTCATAACAATTTGGCTATATAATTAGGACCTCTGTGGTTGTGTGGGATTGAGTGTGGCGTTCCAGTTATTTGAGCTTGTTTATTGCTCATGTCTGCAATATGAATTGTATTGACCTACAAGAAGGAACTGAGGCGAGATGAGTCTCTTTGGTTGTGTGGTTGTGTGGTTAGGACGCCTCTAGGCGTATTTCCTTCCTAATCGGGGTTTAAAGTGTGAACTTGCTGAGATTTATATCTCACCCTGTCGTGGGCTCAATTCTTTTCAGGACCGTAGAGTGGAGGATCTAGAGTCAAGCCGAGGGGATCTGAGGTCTAGGTCAGTCAAGACAGCTTCTTTTTGAGAGCCAGTCTTTTGTAGACTTTCGGTTGTTGACCTTTTATATATGACTCGGTGTGTATATAAAAGCGTGTTTTGGCTGTGAATCTGTTTTTCTGCTTTTCTATCTCATGTTGTTTATAGTTAGGGGTAATAGTTCGATTTCGTATGCGTATATAAAATAAATAGGGTCAGCGACGTATCCTAGGACGTCGCAATTTAATCGACCACCGAGGGATGGGCACGCGCTTGAGGATCAGGGCATGACATCCCCACCCGGAGTGGTATAAGAGCTAGTCGATAGTTGGAGTGATAAGGTGCGATAGGTTATGTGATAGTTAGTAGGAATGACCTCTATTTCATGTTGATGCATGTCAGTGATAACTGATTGGTAGATTGTTTTGTGGGGATCGCTCAGCTTCTAATTATGTGTGGAATTGGAAAGCAGGTTTCTGTAAAGACTTTGCTTAATGAGTGATTAGGAGCAGATGACTATTAGAAAGAGAACCTTTGGATTAGTTACTAGGGGTAGGACGTTGACAAAGGTCGGTACCCGAGGTGGTCGAGGTAGAGTGCCAGCTCAGACAAGCGCAAGCGGATTAGTACCACCGCAGGTCGGTGTTGGTGTAGTAGCACCTGGCGGTCCTAGAATCGATGGGATCGTACAGGCGCTTGTGACCCTTGAGAACTTGTTGGGCCAGCAAGCACAGGACCAAGCCACCGTTGTTGTCGTTGTCACTGCCGTCGCCAGTGTCGTAACCGTTGTTGTTGCCGCACCTACTGAGGTCCAGCAGGGAGATGTGATATGGGAGCGAGCCATTACGTTTGAGTCGAGGTTAGGATCCAGCAGAGATGGAAATCAATTGGGGAAGAGGCCGATGTCAGGAGAAAGGTATTCCACCCCTCCCAACCAGAAGAGCACGTGTCGTGTCTGTAGGAAAAGACATGGATTTGCCCCGTGTTGTAAAAAGGCAAGGGCTTGTTACGGGTGTCGCCAGTATGGCCATATGATCAAAGACTGTCCCAGAAGGTCGACGGGATCGCAGGTGCCACCGCCGCTAATAGAACAGAACAGAGGGAATGCGCCGCAGAATACATAGTGGGGTATTTGGAATGGGCCTTCGGTGCAAGGAAGGGTGCATGCTGTCACTCGATGGGAGGCAGAGGACTCACCAGATGTGTGTCGAGTTTGTAGAAGGAAGCATGGATCAATCCAGTGTCTTGGTATAACGGGAGCGTGCTATGGATGTGGCCAACACGGCCATCAGGTGAGGGACTGTCCGCGTGGGTCCAGGGGAGCACGAGCACCGCTACTGCAGATAGGGCACCACTAGGATGGCGAAAGGGACATGAATTGAACCGATCATGCATCGATCAGAGGAAGAATGTTTTTGGGGTGATTTTATCAAAGTAGCACAGCGGAATTTTGGTTTAGTTTGTAGAATTTCAGTTTGTTGTAATAAAGTCGTAGAAAGGAGAATCACTGACTAGAGTTGTACTTGACTAGTTTGCTGATGTATAACTTTGATGTCTTATATGAAAAGAGTTGGTCCAAGGAGCCTCTTGTTGTGATGAATTGTTGTCATGAAGTCCAGTTTAATCTGTTAATGGGTGAAAGTTTTGAGTTTATTGGGAGTCGAGAAGAACCCTCGATTACCTTAATCTCGTCGCTTGAGGCAACCCGTTTGTTAGATGGGGGTTGTCAATGTTACCTGGCAACTATCGTGGATACGACAGTTGAGGAATTGAAGATTGAAAATATCTCAGTGGTATAAGAATTTCCATTCTGAAGGAATTGCTGGGCTTGCCGCTAGAGAGAGAAATAGAGTTCGTGATGGAGTTAGCATTCGAGACAGAGCCAATCTCTAAGGCTCCTTACCGGATGTCGTTGTTTGAGTTGAAAGAACTGAAGGTGCAGATGCAAGAGTTGTTGGATAAGGGATTCATACGTCCCAGTGCATCACTTTGAGGAGCACCAGTTCTGTTTGTGAAGAAGAAAGATGGTTCGTTATGCCTGTGTATCGACTATCGTAAACTCAATTAGGTGACGACCAAGAACAAGTATCCACTCCCGAGGATTGACGACTTGTTTAACCAGCTGCAAGGAGTGTTGATATTTTCTAAGATTGACTTGAGGACAGGGTATTGTCAGCTGAGGATCATAAATGAGGACATACCGAAGTTAGCGTTTCGTACTCGATACGGCCATTATGAGTTCATTGTAATGTTGTTTGGTTTGACGAACGCCTCATATGCTTTTATGGATCTGATGAACTGAGTTTTCAAAGAATACCTGGGTCGGTTTGTGATCCTGTTCATCGACGATATCCTAGTGTACTCAAGAAGTCCAAAGGAGCACGAAAGGCATTTGAGATTGGTGCTTCAGACACTGAGGAATCATGGATTGTACACTAAGTTTAGCAAGTGCGAGTTTTGGTTGACTCGTGTAGCGTTTCTAGGTTAAGTGATTTCAGGCGAAGGAATCTCTGTGGACCTGACCAAGATCGAAGCAGTTATCAGTTGGCCTAGACCGATTACTGTGACAGAGATAAGAAGCTTTCTGGGTTTGGCAGGTTACTATAGAAGGTTCGTGGAAGGGTTTTCAGCTTTAGCGTCGCCGTTGACTCGACTATTGAAGAAGGAAGAGAAGTTCGTGTGGATGGACAAGTGTGAGTGTAGTTTCCAAGAACTTAAGCAGAAACTGACTACCGCACCTGTGCTGACCATACCATATGGTCCTGGAGGATTCGAGATCTATAGTGATGCATCGTTTAGAGGACTGGATTGCATATTGATGCAGCATGGTAGGGTTGTTGCATACGCATCCCATCAATTGAGACCTCACAAGTTGAATTATCCGACGCATGACTTAGAACTCGCAGCAATAATTTTCGCTTTGAAGATTTGGAGACATTATTTATGCGGAGAAAGATTCCAGGTCTTCATTGACCATCAAAGTCTCAAGTATTTATTTTCTCAAAATGAGTTGAATATGAGATAGCATCACTGGATGGAACTTCTGAAAAACTATGATTGTGATATCTTGTATCACCCTAGAAAGGTGAATAGGGTCATGGACACTTTGAGTCAGAAGTCTTCAATTGCACACTTGATGGTTAAGGAATGAGTTTTATTCGAAAGAGCTCGAGATTCGGTTTTCAAATTTGAGGTAAGCCATCTTTCGAATCTTATGGCCGCCCTCAGAATTGAGTCGGAAGTGCAGGTCAGGATCAAAACGCTTTAGTTGACAGACCCAGATATTCAGAAGATCCTACAAGAGGATACCAATAAGAGAAAGACTGATTTTCAGATTTCGGAAGGTGGAACACTAAGGTTCTGAGGATGATTGTGTTTACCTGACAATGCAGAGCTTAAAGAGGAGATCTTATCATAAGCTCATCGTAGTAGTTACAGAATTCATCTTGGCAGTATGAAAATGTATCAGAATCTGCGTCAACACTATTAGTGGTTCAGTATGAAGGCGGACATCGCTAAGCATGTCGCCAAGTGTCTGACGTGTCAGCAAGTGAATGCACAACATTGTAAGCCTGGAAGACTTCTGCAACCTCTCGAGATTCCTGAATGGAAATGGGAACACATCACGATGGATTTTGTGACGGGCTTACCAATAAGTCAGAGGGGTAATGATTCCATTTGGGTAGTGGTCGACAGATTGACGAAGTCGGCTCACGTTATTGCCGTACGAAAGGATCTTGATTTGGATAGGCATGCAGAGTTGTATGTGCATTAGATTGTTTGTCTGCATGGAGTGTCGGTGACAATTACATCAGATCGAGACCCAAGATTTACAATTGCCTTTTGGGAAAGTTTGCAGATCGCCTTAGGAATAAAGCTGCAGTATAGTACAGCTTATCATCCCCAGACAGATGGCCAGTTTGAGAGGACAATTCAAACCCTCGAATACATTTTGCGAGCTTGCGTGTTAGATTTTAAGGGAAGTTGGGAGAAACAACTTCATCTTGTCAAGTTCGCCTACAACAACAACTACCAACAGAGTATTTAGATGGCTCCTTTTGAAGCGTTGTATGGTAGAGCATGCATAATGCTAGTGTGTTGGGATGAGGTCGGAGAACGAAAGATTATAGGCTCGGAGTTAGTCTAGTAGTCAGTGGATGCAATTGCTATCATCAGAGACAGACTAAAGACCGCTAAGAACCGCTAGAAAAGTTACGCAGATAAGCGTCAAAGACCATTGGAATTCTAAGTTGGTGAGTACGTCTTTCTGAAAGTGTCACCAATGAGGGGTACTTCGCGCTTCGGCAAAAAGGGAAAGCTGAGTTCGAGGTACGTAGGTCCCTTTGAGATTTTGGAAAGGATAGGGACTCTAGCATATCGTCTTGCATTACCGCCGAGATTGACGCAAGTGCATGACGTCTTTCATGTGTCGATGTTGAGGAAGGATGAACCTGACCCGACCCACGTGCTGAATTTTGAGGAATTAGACGTGGACGATAGAGTATTGTACGTGGAAAAACCGGTTTAGATTGTGGATCGGAAGGAGCAGGTGCTGCGCACCAAGACGATCCCATTGGTTAAAGTTGTCTAGCAACACCACGGCACAGAGGGAGCAACTTGGAAAAGTGAAGATTTGATGAGACGACTGTATCCCCACCTTTTGTTTAAAGATTTATAATGGTTTAAATTTCAAGGACGAAATTTTTATAAGAGGGGAATAGTTGTGAGATCCTGATTTTCAGGTTTTGTTTTCGATTGAATAAGTATGGCTTTTCATCAACGTGCTTATTATTCTTTTCTCTGAGTTGGCCACTCACAAGATAACTAGCCTATCAGGTGAAGCTGTTAAGGAATCTAAATGCAATAAACTTGAGAATTCAACCAGGAATCGACTGCTTGACCGTGCTAATCCGCAAGGGTCATTATGGCACCGTCAAAATCGATCAAAGATCAGAGATATGTCAATTTGACTGAGATATATGATTAGTGTGTGGGTGATTCCATCTGATTGCAAAATTCTCGTCGAATAGCACTAAACTAATTTTTCTATCATTTATGTACCTTGTGCCCATATTTGAAACCTCGAGATTTTCACGGTAACCGAGAGTCGCCAATGAGTCGAAGATGCACAATGTGGCTCGAAAATAATCGACCGCCGGTTAATTGCACTAAAAATTCCTAAAAGCTACCGGTTGGTTAAGTCACGTTAAAATTGTGCCAGATTGAAATTAATCGCGAATTTGAACTTGATTTCAGAAATTGGAAGTTCTGTCATGTCACGATTCATTTTAGAAACGTCGACTCACCCTCTGAAGATTTTTCTGCAGACCGGGATTTCCAACAAAATTTCAAAGTAGAGCCATTTTTTATTGGAAAAATCCGAGGGCTGTTTTTTGTCTCGTTTTTGGGATTCAAGTTGGTTCAATTTGTGAGGAAAAATATTGTTTGGGATGATGGCACCTTGGTGGGATTTATGGACTCCAATTTAGGTCCAATTGGAGAGGGATTGAATGGAATTGAAGGGGGATTGCTCAAAATTCGTAAGTCCCTTGGGGTGCAACTTTTGGACCTCTTCAATGGCTTCTAGTGTGACATCCCAAATTTCACCGACCTTCATTAGTATAATTAGATCATTAGAAGTTTGGATTATTTTAGATCAGGCTAGAAAGTGAACCCGATGGACCGTGAGGATTGAATGAGCTTGAGGAGCAAGCGGGCCGTATGATTATTTAGAATTAGGCTTGTAAACTCGAGTGAGAGATTATGGGCTTGGATTAAGTGGGCCAAGGTTCAGAATTATTAGATTCGTGGGCCGGATTGTTATAGATTAAGCCCGTTGGGCTAGAGATGAATAATTAGGCCCGAGTGATTTTATTTTTGGTTAAGATTTATGGATTATAAATATGATAATTTGATTAATGATTGTAATGCTAATATAAATTTCTGACTTTAGCATTTTGTGATAGATTCTTTTTAGACTAACATTAACTAGTCGATATGTTATATATGTTATGATTTTGTATAATTGAAATCAAGTAGAAACAAAAGGATATTAATTGAAAAACATTAGAAACTAATGAAGCAACTAATGACATGAATTAGAACCTAATTAAATTCAAGTGACAAATGGCAAGGGACATCACACTTGGAGGCCACGACACCTTCCTTTTCCCCTTTGTTTTTCTTCACCACCCACGGATTCAATTCCTACAAACCGAAACAAGCAAAGAAAATACAATCATTAGCAAATATAATCATTAGTCTAGCCTAGGGATTAGTTAGTAGGCCTATTCCCTTCTTAAATTTTCGAAACCTCTCTCTCTCTCTTCAAGACCGAAAAACCCACCTTCATCTTCTCCTTTGTGTCTCTCTCGGTCGAGCGGTGAGGAACCATAAGCAAAACAGCAACCTTCTTCCTCTTGCATGCGAGATTTTGGTGTTGATCTTGAAGCATCTTTGTGATTGTTTGATAGCTGAACTAAGGTAAGGAAAGATATAACTCTAAGTTGAAAGTTATCCACCGTTTCGTTAAGAAAGCTTGCGGATCTAATCAAACAGTGATGGATCAGATTTGTAGTTGTTGTTTTGTAGTTAATCTAAGCTGAATAAGTGTTAGATTAAAGGTAGAAGCCATTGCATGTTGTTTTTGAGCCTTGCATGTTTCGAAATCCAAGTGTGAGTATGTTGTTTTGTTGAGTGAAGTGATGAAATGGTTGCCGAGTGAATGGATTTGGTATAAATCGTGGTGAGTGAACTCACGGATGCAACAACACTTCGAGCCGAGTTATGGATTGATTATTTGTTAGAGAAAGACATGCCGAAGGTGCTTTAAGTTGCTGTGATTAGGCACTAAAGTATTGTAGAAGAAGTTTGTGAAAAGATAAGTGGTTTAGTCGGGTTAGAAGTAAAGGAAATCGTGTACCTATTCTGTTCTAGGTGAAAACGGTTATGGAGTCTTCTGTTTGTATTTATTTTCTTTATGTATGTTACTGAAAATAAGAAAGAAATCATTCTACATGATAGAACATCTATAAGATCAAGTTATATACGTAGCTATAACCATATGAATATAAAAACATAGAGATAGAAGTGAATTTAGTAAAATTAGTATACTGTTTTTGTGAGAAATGGTTTGACCTTTATTGATTATACGAATTTTCTGTATTTACCTAGTTAGATTTGGATTTCGATTCCTTAATGAAAATTGTAGAAAACATCTTAAGGAATAACGTGTCAAGATTTGAGATTAAATGAATAAAAATTGGCTAGTAAAACAAGTTTCTTAGTAGATAAAAATCTGGACGTCGGTACAGGGTGTTAGTAAAGATTATAGCGATTGTTTCTATTAATACAGTGAGATTCAGACTTAAGTTTCTGCACGGAAAATGTCAATCTATGTCTCTAATATAACATACTAAAATTTGGTAGTATTTCGACAAGAATTGATATACCTTTTTTGTTCAAAACCGAAACTGTACATTTAACCAGTAAACTGTTTTAACCCGAGAACATATAATAGATGTTGTGTTTTATATATTTGACTTGTAGGATATACATAGAGTCTAATAAGCTCATAATAGATATTATTCATGTAAGAATAGGCCTCATACGTCATTTGAGATATAAGTGCATATAGTATCATGCGAGTGCTATGAGTGCGGTGCATAGTGCTTAATTATGGGATAAATATTTGTTCGGCATGGTATGGGACATGTCGTAATGGGTTTTATCTTATAATTTGGACACGCATGTGTGCTAGGTTCATGAGAGTTAGATATATAGTTAGATACCTTGGAGTCTTTTCTTTTGCATACGATAAATGCATTAATTAAAGGTGTGGTGGTGTGAAACGTGTGCTTAAGAGAGTGAATGAACCCATCGGTACAGATATACCGGTGATGTCCCCGGAAGTTTGGGATGCCCATGCTGAGTGGTCTTGGATGCCTCAGTAGAGAGATACCGGGATGCCTCGGAGTGAGATGCCCTTGTGTGTGATGAAGGATGCCTCAATTGTGTGATACTGAGATGCCTCGGAGTGAGATGCCCCTTGTTGAGTGGTCTTGGGAGGACCTCGGTTGAGTGATGTTGGGATGCCTCGGAGTGAGATGCCCATAATAGAAATATTGTGGAAGTCCGGATAAGGTAACTTCCGGAAGTGACTCGATCGGGCCGGCAAAGTTCTGGTTAGTGACTGATCGAGGGTGGATTATATGCACACTAAATATAATTGAACTTGGCGAGTGAGTCCATTCATTATTGTTGCATTGTATTTGATGTGAAATTGACTTTGGAAAAGGTAAGTATAGAAATAGAGGCATATAAGGTGATTACATATATGATGTGTTAATATCCAATTGTTTATGCTTGTGATAATACTATTTTAGTATCCTAAATTGCTTGGATTATGATTCCCTTGTAATATTGATGGCTGTGGATTGTTTAAGTTAGAGTTTTATCATTCTTTACTGGACATAGTTTTGCTCATACATTACATTTTTCTGATTGATAGTATGGACATGCCACCATTAGTTCGTTATGGAGTGATATCGAGCATTGAGGTTACCTTTACTGATGTGTATGACTCTGATGCTGAGCTGACTTTCTCCAAATATAAGGCCACGTTATGGATGGATGATGGTAGAGCTGGGATGATCCTTATGAAGTTTATTGCATGGTTTGTCAAGCACGATGGAGCGATGTTTGGCCCTATCCCTTTTAGCGATGATGGAGCAGGAGCTGGGACGGATGGCGCCTAGACGCCTTTGATCACGTAGAAGCTGACTATCTTTTGTTTTCTTTTGAACGTGGGCTTGTGTGGGAACTCATGGAGTAGACACCCTCACCCTTTTATCCCTAGCTTTCGTTATGCCTTACTTTTGTTATATATATGTTGTATATATATAGGCGGTGAACATGGAAAGAGTCCAGGTTGATAATTTTGTAGGCCCTAATGATGGTAAGAAGAAAATGAAGCTTCTTGTGATCTTGTCTATGTGCATGAATAAATTGACCAATATTAATAATTGGTAGAGCGAATTGCAGGATAAACTCTTAATATAAACTTAAGATTTTAAATAATCCATGTTATACATGCTAACCTTCAATAGTGATCACTATAAATGGAATTCACAATTTTTAAAGATTGTAATAATAAATAAATTCCACTTGCGCTTAGTGCGTGACGTTCTGGGACGTCACAGTTCGTTACATCTAGAGGAAGCCTTGAGTGTGTAAATTGGCCTTGGATTACAGCCATGGCTAGTGGGGCTTTGCAATGAGTGAAATAGGATAGAATGGTGGACTTTAGAGGCCAAATGGGACCCCCCTCTCTTCAGGTCACTTCTTCTTCTTCCTTGGCTTCACTTTCTCCATGTTTGAAGTGTTTTAAGCTAAAAAATTCTAGAGAAACTAGCCCCTTGCCCATCGACATCCCCCGCTCGCCCACCGGTGTTGCCCACTCAGATGCCCGAGCCTGCGAGTCCCTTGCTCGCGTCCCATGCCATCTCGCCATCCTTTGCAAGCCCTAGGCCGTCTCCATCGCCGTCCAGTTGCCGTTGTGCACCACCGTCGCTTGTTGCAGTATGTCCGCTTGTCCCGTGTCGTTTCCAGCCAGTCCAGCCGCTCGGCTCAGCTTGTTCAGCTCTTGGGCAGAACCAAAGACCAGCAAGGGTCTTTGGGCTTCTAGGCTCGTTTCGGAGTCCGCTCGGTCTTCATTCAGTGTCGCCGCAGGGAGGTTTATTGCCCGTTTCCGCGTTGTTGTCGTTGAGGACTTATGCGATTGCAAAATCGGTGAGTTTACTTGCTAAACTCTACTTAGGGGATAATTATTTTAGGCTAATTAAGGTTTAGGTGGTTAGTTAGAACGGATTAGTGATTTAATTATCCGTTTGAGCATGTTAGGTGGTTAGAATGGATAGATTAGGGACTAAAGTGTTGAATGAAATCTCTTTAAGTATTTTGAAGTTGACAAAACATTTTTATCAGTCTAGTCTGAAGACTTACAGACTCTTTTGACAAAGTCTGAAGATTAAAGTCTGAAGATCAAAGTCTGAAGATTAAAGTCGAAGATCAAAGTCTGAAGCTAGCAAGACTCAAGACTTATATTTCAAAGTCTACTCACATGGACAGTTTTCGGGACGACGTTTATTCTGATCTTATATGATCTTTATTCTAACGACTAGTGGATATCTTTCTACTGGATTCAGCTCTAAACGATCTTAGTTTTATATGTAATATGTTTAGATTCTTTGACGACTTCGCAACTTATATTTGGAATGATCTACTTATGGAAACCGAGATCCTGATTGTATGGGCGAGCAGGATTGATGGGCTATCAACACTTACCTTAAAGAGCTTGAGAGCTCTCTAATTGATTCTGTCCAATGGGTTGATTGGAAGAACTTCTTTGGAAGGTGCCAACGGTATTGAAGGCATGAAGAAGTATATAAGAGAGATGCTCTAGTTGTTGAAGGGTGCGGATAGAAGAATTCCAAAGTCTGAATCTCCTTTTCTATTTTGTGATATCATTCTTTGAGCGTTACATGTAATAAAAAGAGAGATCATATTGTAGACCTTGAGGAAGTGTAGTAGAGTAATCTACACTGTGGACTCAAGAGCGTGAGACTGTAATCACTCTTATTGATTCTTAGTGAAATCTAGCCAGAAGGGCTGTCCGTGCGGAAGAGTGGATGTAGGCTTGATCTAAGCCGAACCACTATAAATCTGGAGTCTTGATTCTCATTCCCTAATCCTTTTTATTGTTAACTGTTTTCATTTGCTGCAATCGTTGATTTTAAATTATTTATATCTCATTCGGTTTAAATTGTTAAAATCGCTTTAAACACCTATTCACCCCCCTCTAGGTGCTAATTCTAGTTCTAACAATTGGTATCGAGCTTGTGTACTTGTTTATAAGAAGTGTCTTTATTTCTAAGTAAAAGATCTATGGCTAGTATGCTGCCTACGGGGTTGGTTGAAGGTCAAAGCAATACCGGACCTCCATACTTTGATGGAAAAGATTACGGCATATGGAAAAATAAGACGAAGGCATTCCTAAGATCGAAAGATCCTTTGGAATGGGAAGTGGTTGATAAAGGAATCATTCCTACCGCCGCATCGACTCGAGAGAGAGGAAAAGAACATGCTGTTCCTACTCTTTTGACTCAAGGCGAAATCACCAAGAGACAGGACTCTCGACGCCAAAGCTATTTACTCTTTATATTGTGCTTTATCCCCTACGAATATAATAGAATATCTTCTTGTGATATAGCAAAAGAAGTATGGGATAGGCTTCACATTACCTATGAAGGAACCGATCGTGTGAAAGAAACAAGGATCAACATTCTCTTGGGACAATATGAAGTCTTTAAGATGAGATCGGGAGAATCAATTACTGACATGTTTAGTCGCTTTACTGAAATTGTGAATGGTCTTGAATATCGGGGACATCCAATCTCGGGACATATGAAGGTCAATAAACTTCTTCAAGGACTCTCAAAAGACTCGGAATTATATAAAAACCTCAATAAGAGAGACACAGAGGATTGCTCCACTTTCTGTAGATGAGTTGGTTGGGACTCTTCAATCCTATGAAGTAGAACAGACCAACGAAGAGGAAGACTCAAAATGTAAGAAATCTATTGCCTTAAAGTCTAATGACTATTCTGATGTTACAGACTCTGAAGAAGATCTAGATGATGAAGAACTGGCACTTATGATAAAGAGATTCAGAAAGTTGAACAGAAAAGGAAGGAAATTCAATTGGAAGAAACAAAATTCTCAAAGGTTTCAAAACAGGTCAACGAGAGGAAGATGATACGAATAAAGAAGTGACTTGCTTTGAATGCAAGAAAAGGGATACATCGACCTAAGCGTCCTCTGTTAAAGAAGAGAAAAAGGGAAGGCGAGAAAAACAGGAAGGCACTCAAAGTAGAGACTTGGAGTGATACTCGAATGTGAAGATAGTGACAATGATTATGCCAATATTTGCTTAATGGCAAAATCAGACTCAAACTCAGACCTTGATTCGAGATACGAGAATCAAACGGCGAACTCGAGGTTAGTAACTTGAAAATTCCTGTTAAAGTTTGTAAATACATTGATGAACTTTGTCTTAGTCTCGAAAACCTCTCTTAAGAGGATCTCCGAATTGAAAAGGGAAAATTCTACATTGAAACAACAGGATAAACTTATGAAAGAAAAGTTTGAAAACTGGAAAAAGATTTTGATGTTGTGAAAGAAAACTCGACAAGTATTTCAAATGAAAATAATCTTTTGAAAAATGATATCACTAACATATCAAAGAGATTTTCAAATGGTTCGAAAAGCTGGATAAGATTCTTTTGATACAAAGACCATATTTTGACAAGTTAGTTCTTGGTATGACTTCTGAAACTATTCCGTTGATTGATTTTCCGAAGGTAAAAGAAAGAATTAAACAAAGACCAGCTAGAACTGTTTACAAGAATCATTTCGAAAGTCTTTGTAAAACCCGTTGGTAGAAATGCTCGAGATGTTCCAAGTGTAAAAGCTTAGAACACTTTGAGAAAGAATGTCCTTTGGTTTGGAGACCTCGTTAAAAATTTGGGCTAAGACTGTCTATTGTTCTAACACTTCGGACCCAAGATGGTATGGGTACCAAAAAGAGCTTGATTTCGTTAATTGCATGTTACTATCAAAAAGAAGATAAAATGGTATCTTGATAGTGGCTGCTTAAGACATATGACAGGAGACTCAAGCTGCTTCATAAAACTTATCCAGATAGACGGAGGAAAAGTTTCCTTTGGTGGTAACAACAAAGGAAAGATTACTGGTCGAGGAACAGTGAAGATTGGAAGTTTGTCTATCAATAATGTTTCATTAGTTGAAGGATTAAATTACAACATGCTTAGCATAAGTCGGTTGTGTGATTCTGGTTTCAAGATCAACTTTCGGGAAGAAACGTGCTCGGAATCGGTAAAAAGACCTAACTCAATCTTTTGCGGTCGAAGACATGGAAATATCTATCTTCCGGATGTGAATCAAGAAAATCACGGTGCTTAATATCAGTACAAGATGAAGCAAATCTATGGCACAAAAAGCTAGGCCATATCAACATGAAGCAAATCAACAAGATCTCTACAAAGAAACTTGTTTGAGGATTGCCTATTCTGAATTATTCAAAGTCTGATCTATGTACACCATGCGTACTGGGTAAACATGTTAGAAACTCTTACAAATCAATAAATAAAGTTTCCACTAATCATGTATTGCAGCTTTTGCACATGGATTTGTTTGGACCTACCAGAACGAAAAGCATTGGTGGTAAAAGGTTCTGTCTGGTAATAGTGGATGACTATTCACGATTCACTTGGGTCTACTTTCTTACAAGTAAGTCAGAGACTTTCTCTCTCTTTTCAAAATTTGCTAAAAATGTGCAGAATGAGAAATGTCACACTATCACAAGCATTCGTAAATGAGACCATGGAGGTGAGTTTGAAAATCAAGACTTTGCTAATTTATGTGATGAATTTGGTTTTCAACACAAATTCTCTTCTCCATATACACCGAACAGAATGGGGTTGTGGAAAGGAAGAATAGATCTTTACAAGAAATGGCAAGAACACTTTTAATTGGAAATCAAGTTTCTTCAAGGTTTTGGGGGAAGTTGTTTCAACCGCTTGCTATATTATAAACCGAGTGTTTTTAAGACCAATTCTTGAGAAAACTCCTTATGAAATTTTTAAAGGGAAGAAACCAATAGTTTCTTATTTTCAAATATTTGGTTGCAAATGTTTTATTCTAAAGAATGCAAATGATCGTGTTGGTAAGTTTGAAGAAAAATCGACGAAGGATTCTTTCTTGGATACTCTACTTCAAGCAAAGCTTTTAGAGTGTTCAACAAAAAGACTCAACTGTGGAAGAATCAATGAATGTCAAATTTCAAGACTCTCCACAAGTTCAGCGAATCTGAGTGAAGATTCGGGAATTTGCTCCAGGACATTGCTAGATCTAACTCCCAGCGATTTGCTAAATCAAAATCGGTACAACAAGCTACCGATGAAGAACCTACTCAAGAAGAAGATCAACAATCTATCGACTGAACAGAATCGGAAGCACAAGTCGAGTCATCTTGAAGAACTCATTATTGGAAACATTAATGAGGGAATTCGAACAAGATCCAAAAGGCGAGAAGAGTCTAGTGCTGTTGCTCTTATTTCTGAAATAGAACCCAAAAATATTGAAGAAGCTTTAGCTGATGAAAGCTGGATTGAAGCAATGCAAGAAGAGCTCGGACAATTCAAGTATTAACGACGTATGGGAATTAACTCCCAAACCAAAAGGTAAATCGTTATTGGAGCTAAATGGGTTTTCGGGAACAAAGTTGATGAAAAAGGCAAAGTAACTAGAAACAAAGCAAGACTCGTAGCTAAAGGATACACGCAAGAAGAAGGGATAGACTATGATGAGACTTACGCCCCAGTAGAAAGGTTAGAGGCAATCAGATTACTACTTGCTTTTGCTTGCTATAAGAATTTCAGGTTGTTTCAAATGGATGTCAAAAGTGCATTCCTGAATGGATTCATTCAAGAAGAAGTCTATGTAGAACAACCTCCTGGTTTTGAAGATTCAAAGAAACCAAACTCTGTATTCAGACTGAAGAAAGCTTTATATGGACTGAAACAAGCTCCTCGAGCTTGGTATGAAAGGCTAAGTAATTTCTTAATTCATAGTGGCTTTTCTAAAGGAAAGGTAGACACTACTCTGTTCATCAAAAAGGAAGGTAAAAGTTTTCTACTTGTTCAGATTTATGTTGATGACATCATATTTGGATCATCTAATGAGACTTTGTGCAAGAAATTTTCTAAGTCTATGCAGGATGAATTCGAGATGAGCATGATGGGTGAAGTATCATTTTTCCTTGGTCTACAAGTCAAACAACTAAAGGAGGGAATATTCATTCATCAAGAGAAATATGCAAAAGAACTTGTTAAAAAGTTCGGTCTGGAAAATTGCAAAAAGACTGACATACCAATGTCAAGTTCCTTGAAGATAGACAAAGATGAAGCGGGGAAGAAAATTGACCAAAAGTTATACAGGAGTATCATTGGCTCACTTCTTTATCTTGCATCCGGATTCCGACATATTATTTAGTGTTTGCATATCTGCTAGGTTTCAATCGACCCTTGAGAATCTCACTTAAGTGCTGTTAAATGTATTATTAAATATGTTGCTACTACTTTGCTAAGATCGGTCTTTGGTATCCCAAAGAAGGAGACTTTACACTTCTTGGCTATTCGAGACGCGAGATCTTGCGGGTTGTAGAGTTGAAAGAAAAAGCACTTAGGTACTTGTCAATTGCTTGGAAATAGGGCAAGTATCCTGGTTTTCGAGGAAACAAAGTACCTGTGGCTCTTTCAACGGGCTGAAGCGAGAATACGTTGCTCTTGGAAGTTGCCGTTCTCAAATATTGTGGATAAAACAACAATTGCAAGACTTTGGCATTGAAGACTCTTGCACAGAAATTAGATGTGACAACACCAGTGCAATCAATCTTACAAAGAATCCTATCCTACATTCAAGAGCAAAACATATTGAGATTTGACATCACTTTATAAGAGATCATGTTCAGAACAGAGAAGTCTTGATACAATTCATAGACTCAAAGAACCAAGCATGGCGGTACATCTTCACAAAGCCACTTGAGAAAAGCTTGTTTGAGTCTATTCGCTCAAGACTCAATATTTTATCTCTTGAAGAATGCTGAAGCTCGGACTCAGTAATTAAAGTCCGACGAGCATCGACTCAAAGGTTAAAAGGCGAGAATACGAATCGACACGACCGTAAGTTCATTTACTTAAACCGTCTTATTGATAAGGTAAGATTATCCGTCTATTTTAAGTCGGTTATTTTTAAAGAGAGTGGTTATCGTTTTATTAAGGCAGTTATTTTTTCAAAAGGAAAATTCAAGATTTTCAAAAGATACGACGCTTGGTTTATCCCCCGTACTGTTATTCTTATACATCTCTTCTCCTTCGTTTTCACTTTACTCAAAAACCCTAGATCAAAAGCTTTTCACTGCTCTGTATTTTCTCTCCAAAACTTCTTCGTTTCAAAGTTCTCAACTTTCTTGCGACACAAGTGAGAAAGTCTCTCCAAAGAAAAGCACAATGTCGTATCGGAGGAAGTCATCCAGGAATAGCAAAGGGGGACCACAGGGGATCGGTGAGGGGCCTACGCACTTTGATCTCACCGAGGAAAGCGACATTCCTACCGAGCAAACTCCTCAACAATCTCAACAACGGTCATCCCCAACTAGACCTCAAGAACGGGGCCCTCAAGATGCGAAACGATTTATGAAGATATCGAACCCGGTAAGAACTCTTAAGCCTGCCTTTGTTTACAAGCTTTACTCTACGTTAAAGGAAGGTGGTTATGCTATGTCTTTCGTGGATGAGTTTCGAAAGAGAAGGGTTATAGAAATGAGACGCACTTTCTTCTTGTCATGGAAAGGTCGGAGTTGTGCCCGAGGGAACGGCTGCAAGAGCATTTGCAAATTTCCCTAGTGACCCTAGGTTTAGTAGTATGAATCAGCCTGAAGGAAATGATGATGATGAAAAGATGTTCATACACTTTAAACCATGGATGGGTGTGGCTGCAAGCCTTCGAGGGAAGAAGGATGAATTGTTCCGCTCAGACGGACACAGGAAGAGGTATGAAAAATTGCTGAAGCGTGGGGTGATGAATCCACGAACCTGTGGATTTCGATTTTCTGGACTTGTTGAGCATAAATCTGCGAGAGAAATTCGAAAAACTCCAACTTTATCGTTCCGCACTGCACGCTGTGACATGGCACATTCGGAATTGACGGCTTATTTCTACTCCAATATCAGTTTCATTGATGCAAACAGCTTTACTTTCAGCGTGAGGGATAAATAGTATGTCATTGATAAGGACATTTTGGCTGATGTGCTTGGTGTGGAAAGAGGGGCTTTCCAACCAATCGGCGTGTCTGTAAGCCATGCTACTCTTGATCTAGCAAGGGACTGAATTGCAAAAGGAAGACTCTCTTACTCCAGAATGAATGCACCAAATACTTTGCTGCACAAGATTGTAATCAACTGTCTAAGACCCAAATCGACATCCAAGACATATGTATCAATTTCTGAAGCTAAGTTGATGTTTGCCATCAAGACTGGTGTAAACTTCTCTTTGCCGTATACCATCATATTTCACATGTATAGATGCATGGTAAAGGACAAAGGAAAGCTTCCTTATGCTGCTCTCATTACTCGTCTCTTCAGACATCTACACATTCAACCTCCTCATACTCTCAAAGTGAAGACTATTGATAAAATGGTCATCGGGCTGAGGATGATTACCAAGATGCGTCTGAAAGAGCTTAGCAAAAAGCTGGAGCAATTCAAGGAAAAGACTCCTATCAAGCTCAGACCAGACTCATCAGCAGTCAAAAGGAAAGGGAAAGAACTTGTGGTTAGTTCTACCAAGAAGAGAAGGGCAATCATCCTGGAAGATGAAGATGATGAGGATGCTATACCCATTTCTACTCTTATTTCTCAATTTGCTGCATCTATTCCAACTGTTCCAGAACATCAAGTTGCAGAGAAAGAGAAAGAAAAAGAGAAAGAAGAAGAGAAAGAGGAAGAGAACGAAGAAGAGAAGACAGAGGAAGAAAGAGAGGAAGAGGAAGAAGGAAAAGAAGAACAAGCAGATGAACCAGAAAGAACAGATTCTCCAGCAGAAAAGGAGGATCTACAACATCCTGTCACTGAGGAAACTCCTCAGAAAGAAGAGTTCTTTTCTCCTCCAGAAGACATGGAAACAGGGGGAGATAAAGAAAGAGAACACACACCTCTTCTGCTGACTTTTAGAGAAGAGGATGCACAAACAGTGTTAGTCGGTCACCTCCCCGATGCGAGGATATTCATGCCGCACGGTTTCTGAAGGAGAGGCATCATCTCCACACACCGAACCTCCCGCCGACATTCATGCGGCTTGACTCCACCTTCGACCGAGCTGAAACAAGCACTCGGACCGACAACTCTGGAAATTTTCAAAGGCTGCTTGAGATAATCTTGGAACTTAAAGGTCAAATTTATGCCATGGGATATGAATTTCAGACCTTGCAGAATGAAAATCATGCAATGTTCATCACTTTGCATGATCGCCTTAAAGATGTTCAGCGTCGGATTCGTGGATACCGCAAAGGGCACTACTCTCACCCAAGTACGGGAAGATTTGAGGAAGTTGGAAGACACGGTCAAGTCTATGGAAGACTTTCAACTTGTTCGCATTCCTCGAGCTCCTTGATTTTTTAATGCTGACAAAAAGGGGGAGAAGACTTTGCAAATTTTTTTTGTTCTCAAAACCAAACCAAATCCTATCTTTTTATCTTTTTATTGCTATCTTGACTTTGACTTGAGTTTTATTAAACGTGTGCAACTTTTGAATGTGTGCTCACTATGGCAATACTTTAAGCTTTGTAAATTAGATAGTACTTGTCGCAACCTGGTTTTTTCGAAGGTGAATCACCTAAAACTAGGTTAATGGATTACTAAGTCCGAAGACTTGGCGCGGACTCTCCCAAGCCCTACCAATCGCGACTTGATACTAAGAAAAAGACCCATTAAAACATGCAATTATATTTCAAATTGGAGCCGCCACTAACCAATTAGGGCTGATTAGAAACCCAAGTAAAGTATGGGAGAATACTTTACCTTTTACGAACCAGAGATTTAATGGATTCGGGGACATGGTTACGCTAGATTAATCTAACGCCCTTTCGGTACCTTAAGAAAAACATTTTTGCAGGCAGTCTTGATTAATTTTAACCTAAGATGCTAACATGCAAATGGTGGTCATGCGGGTGCACAATCAATTAAATAACATTCAATAAATCAAAATGCTAAGAAATTATAAACCACAACTTTATTAAAATCCACTCTCTAAGAAGACATTTTTAAAAAAATGCTAATTAAAATGCATGCCCTAAACATGATTTCTAAATGACATGACACCTAACTTTTATTATTATGCAATCTTAATCTAAAATTAATATGCATGAATTTTATTTTAATGATATGTGAAATGCAATTTATATGGCCTAATTTGAACTATATGTATGCAATCTGATTTATGCAATCCTAAATGTGCATATACTACATGACATGAGATGCATGATATAACAATTTTATATGCATGTTCTTTTTGTGATTTTTTTTTAATGATTTTTTTTTTTATGTAGGCAACCTACACTAAATAAAGATGATATGAAATGTGATTAATTATGAACTCACCTATTAATTAACTAAGTAAATGATTTATTTTGTTTTTTTTAATTAAAGAATTAATTATATGCAGTTAGAAATTGCACGATGGGATTACTAAAACATAATAATATGATGCAATCCTAATTTATTAATATGTAAACTCTAATTAAATGTGCCTATTATGCAAACTAGCTAAAATGCACCTAGTATTCTTATTTGAAATTAAACAAACTAATTAAGCTATTCAAAAGGGAATAATTTCCTAATTCAATTTCGGGATTAATTTGATTTAAACCTCATTTGTCTTAGAAAACCATTTTTTTTTTTACCTTTTTTTATTATCTTTTCATATTATGAAAGCATGCAAATAACTAAGGATGAAATCCTAAAAATAGTCCTAAAGGTTAATTTATTAAACCTACGTGTCTAAATTAATAAACCTATATGACCTATATGCTCATGCAAATTTTTAACTTTTCAGTATTTCCTTTTTTTTATATTTTCATTTTTTTTACATGACCAAATAATTTTTATTAAAAAAAAACGTAATGATGCAATACTAACTTTTTGTTTTCTTTCTTTTATCTTTTATTTTATATTTAAAAAAAAACTACATGATGGAAAAACAAAACATTAAACTATGACCCACTAATTAAAATGCAACATGTAACGTGCACCTTATGAAATCTATATAATCTAAATAACATTTTTTATTCTTTTTTTTTTAGTTTATTAAAGGAAAATTAACCTAATCCTACATGAATCTAAAAAGATAAAATGTGTTGCTTAAAATGTAAAATGCATATGGGCCTAAATATCTAAGTTCTATGTATAATGCATGATATGTGATAAAAAAACATAATGCACCAAAGTACGTATCATACTTAAAAACATCAATATAACTTGATAACATATGGGCATCACTAATGCAAAGTAATTCACGAAATTTGCCATAAAAAGTCAAAAATGATCAAAAATCTAACCCGACGTCTCGCGGCTCAAAATTTTGATTATCATGACTTAATATGACCAATTTCCTAATCAGATAATAATAATAATATAACAAATCAAGTCAATTCAGCAGCTAAAAATATAATTAACAGCTTATTTTAACCTAAAAAAACTACCTAGCTTGGAAAATTATCTCCAAGATAGAGCCATTCCAAGCTTACCTTTTAAAAACTCACGCCTTTCTTGAAGGGGTGGCACCAGCACACCGGTTCGGGCAACAAATTGATCGCAACAAAAACAAAGGAGGCAGCAAATGGTGGAGCTCGGGCGGCGTGGACCGGCGATGGACGGTCGCCGGGTTGCGGCGCGAATCGCTTAGCCGGGCAGGCATGCGGCGGATCACGGAGGCACGACGCCGGAAGAAAGATGGTGCTGGCGCGGCGTGGGCGTGGGGCGTCGGGCGTCGAAGCTCCGATGAGGGGGCGGTCCACGGTTTGATGGACGCGCCCGATTCGGGTACCGGTGCTCGGGCGGAGGTCGCGGCGACGTTGGCCGCGGTGCGGAGCTCGGGCCGACGTCGGGGCTTCGGATTCGCCGGGCGACGACGGCGTCAAGCTTCGGCGCGGGGTGCGTCAAGCCGGCGCAGGGGTGCGTCGAATCGGGCGGCACTCTGGGTGCGGTGACAAGCGAGCGGGAGGCAACGGCGTTGGATCGTCCGGCGAGGACAACAACAGCGAGCGGCGTGAGGCAGACGCGGGCGTCGTGGACCGCAAGACCGACAGCGGAAGTGGCGTCGAGGCACCGGGTCGCGGCTGCCACAGGGGGCTCGGGCGTTGCTCGAGACTTCGGTAGCGTCGCGGTCGCGGTTTCGTGTGGAGCACCGGTGTGGAGCTGACAGCACGGTGTCTGGCTCGAATCTGCAGGTTGCGGCGGCTAGTGGCGTTCAGAGCTCGGCGTCGGAACTTGGCGGTGATGCAGGCGTGGCGGGGCGGCGAGCGTGGATGGCTTCGAGGCGGGGAGCAATGGCGGACCACCGGGCCGGGTGCGAGTGATGCAGCGGATCTCGGACCGACGGTGATGTGGAGGAGCGGGGAGGCGGCGGGCTTCGGCGGCGGCGGCACCGGCTCGCAAAGTTGCTGGCTGGCGGTTCGGGCGGCACTTCGGAAAGAGCACGGGAGAGGGCTCAAGAAAGAAGAGAAACAGTAATTTTTTTCTCCCTCACTCTCCCCCCCGTGCGGACGTCTCTTCCTCCCTACCCCTTCGATCCACAGCTTTTCCTTTTCCTTTTTGACTTTCACTTTTTCACCTTTGCTTTTCTTCCCCCTTCAAACGCACGGATCTTGCCTCTTTGCTCCCTCACGTCACTTCTCTCTCTGACTTTCCCTTTTTTTTTGGTTTTTCTTTTTGTGTTCTTCTGCTAAAACGAAGAAGAAGCCCCCCCTCCCGATTCGAAGCTCGCTTTCTTTATATAGAGGGAATACTCGAATTTGTTTCGCCGGTAGAGATTTTCTCTCAACTTCTCAACAAACAAATGGCTCCAAAATCACACGGTTGTTGCATTTGTTTTTGAATTCAATCTTTTTTAAAAAATCCCTCTAAAACTAATTTTAAATTAGGTGTTAATAAGTGAAAATAAAAAATAAAAACTGAATTTTTTTATTTTCGAATTTTGAAATGAAAATTTTAAAAGCCAAATTTAATTTATTATTTCTTTTTTTAAAATATTAGGTGTCAACAAATGCCCCTTATTGAAGGGAAGCTCGTAGAGGTTTCCTTCAAAGATGTATGACACCTAAATTTAAACTCTGCAAAATGAAATATGAAATGCATATGCAAATGTTTTTTTCTTCCTTTTTTTTTAAAGAATAAATGATGCAATGTAAGTGCAATGATTCGGTCAGGAACATAGATCTCTATGTGTTTATGACCAATGAAATGCAAATGCAAAGAAGAGCACGTACCTGTCATACCTGTTTGGGGATTTAGGTGTGAAATTATTCCGATGAGACTTGTCAATCATCTGGAACTCCCTTTGATAATTGAAAGGCTCAAAGTCTTTAGGGATCTGGAATTCTCATCGATTCTAAGCACCTGGAAATTGCATCAAGTACTTGAAACTTCAAAATCTGATTCTTATATCAGACATTTGGAAACATTTACTAAACATCTGGAAATCACATCAGATGTTTGAAAAGACAAACACTTGGAAATCACATCAAGCATTTAAAGGTTCAAATATTTGGAATTCACACCAGACATTTGAAAACATTTTATAGATACTTGGAATTCTCATCAAGTACAAAGATGACTGGATAAACTCAGGGTTTCAAAGACAATATTTTTGGTCTTTGAGGAAAAATTCAATGAAAGTCCATGCATGATGGCTTTATCAAGCTTCTACCGGAAAAATTATCACCAGGACAATTTTCAGTTATAGCGTGAATCTCTTGAACATGCTAAATGAGACACTTTTGGTGTGAAAAGGCTTTTTCACTCGCTCTCATTTAAGAAGGGTTATTTGTCCCGACCATTGATGCGGGAATATATCACTCAATCTTATCATCATCTTGTCGACAAGAATTCGAATTTTCTTGCAAAGCGAACGACCTTACCAATCGAGAGGTCTTTGTCAATGATTGTAATGCAGGCTTGGTCAATGGCTTAACAAAGGACTCTTCAAGTCAAAGCAATTGAAAGAATGATTCTCAGAATCATCTCCGGGTTTACAAGTCAAGAACCCTGCAAAATGAGAAAGAAATAATCTTGCTCGCACTTCTTCGAGCAATGCTTAAAACATGTGAATTCCTATGTTAATTCAAGTGCCCTAATCTGAAAAGACTTTGTAAGGGACGTAACATAGGTTGGGTTCATAGGTTGAGAAACGAAAGGATCGTTAGGCTCAAAGATGTGTATATGGGTCAAAGTTGGTGATCATCTTGACATTGCCATCAATTTTATTCGCCCTGCATTGTCTTCTTGATGATTTCTTTATTGGCTCAAAAGTTTATCACCCGATGCCAATGATTATTCAACTGGAGATCTTTTCTTAACATTTTTTTTCATAGTCATTTTCTTTGATGATAGACATTGGTCAAGCACATTGCCCCTTTTTTTTTTTTTTTTTTTTTATGCCTCCAATTCATCAGTCATTTCTCTCTTTTTCACGGGCATTGGCCTTGCTTTTACTAGGCACACTGCTTTTTCATGCCCCTTAGTTCTATTTCAGTTCTGGCACACAATGCGTGTGTCAAGTATACTTTAAATGACACCCGAACCTTCAAGGGTCTTCATCATCTCTTGTCTTGCCCCGGTGTGGGGGATGATCACCAACCGGTTTAAAAGAAATGAAATAGCAGGCTCAAGTGGGCTATTCAAAGGATATAAGTGTGTAGGATAGTGAAAGAAATGCTCTTCGTCATCCTAAGGCACTTAAATTACCATATGAATTCAATGTAATAGCATAACTTGAAGATTGATGCAAGTGAGAGCAAGAAAATTTCAATTCATTTTCCTTACTTCATGATGTCATTTTTTTCAGTTGCCCCGATGTGGGGTGGTTCTTGGGGTAATTTGAAAAGAATATCCATAAGTGTATTGGCTCAAAATGGTTAAGCAATGGAACACTGTAGTGTTTGGGATAGAGAAATGAACGCCTTTCGTCATTTCAGCTGTCGTACTTTTCGCAAGAAAATTCTTCACCTTGAAATACAAAATGTTTCCACACTCACCTCACAATATATAGACGGGGACGGTGTGTGGGATTAGGCTTGCCTTTCACACCTCATTTAGCATGCTCAAGTAACTCGACATCTTTCACCGAATTATCCATTTTGATAAATTTCAAGTGGAATTGATGAATTACACAATATCATGTGAAAGCACTTTATAAAGACAAAGAGGGCATGCTCATAAAGTCAAAACTATTATGTGTCCATGTCTTGCCCTTCCTTTGTAAAGGAGCTCATAGAGATTCCTTACAAAAATAAAACACCGTCGTTGACATCCATTCTTTGCCCCTGCAAAAATAAAATATGCAACATTATACACTAAAGATTTGACCAACTTTGAGTGAGGAAAAGGTTTTTACGAGCCCTTTTATTCATGGATAGTATTTCTTTATAGCATCAGAATTTACAGGATTTATGAATTCCCGCCCATCTATTTCTGCCAAAATTAAAGCACCTCCGGGGAAGTACTTTCTTCACGATGTACGGCCCACTGTGGTCGGAGTGAATTTGCCACGAGAATCAAAGTTAATTGGTAGCATCTTGCGTAGCACCAAATCATGGACCTTGAAATGCCTTGGGCGAACCTTCCGATTAAAGGACTTGGCCACTCATTGTTGATAACATTGACCATGACATACGGCCTTCAATCGTTTTTCTTCAATCAAATTGAGTTGGTCATACCGTTGTGCCCATTCAGCTTTTGTCGCCTTAGACCGAGACAATACTCTTAGAGAAGGGATTTCTACTTCAACTGGTAGGACCGCTTCCATGCCGTACACCCGAGAAAAGGAGTTGCCCAAGAGAAGTGCGAACGAAGTCCTATACGCCATCGGAGCGTAAGGAAGCCTCTCATGCCGATCCACGATAATTATTTTTTTTGTCGAATCTTCTTGATGTTCTTATTCGGCTTCAACCGCACCATTCATCTAAGGGCGATGAATTCAAATGACGAATTTTTGAACTCCTTGAACAAATCATTAACAAGCTTGTTGTTTAGGTTTGTCCCGTTATCTCGTGATGATGGCTTCTGAGGCACGCCATAACGAGCAATAATATCCCGTCGCACAAACTTCACGACATTCTTTGCGGTAATAAACCGCATAGGATGCTGCCTCTATCCATTTTGTGAAATAATCAATAGCGACCAAGATGAAACGATGGCCATTCGAGGCTTTCGGATTAATTGGGCCAATTACATCGATGCCCCACATTGAAAAAGGCCATGACTCTGACAGTTGATGCAGCTCATTTGGAGGAACATTTATTTTGTCTCCATAAATCGACAACGGTGACAACTTCGACATGTTGAATGCACAGTCTCCAAGGTCAGCCAAAAGTAACCTAGTCTCATAATCTTCTTTGCTAACATGTGGCCGCTCATGTGAGGACCACACACCCCTTCATGTATTTCTTCCATCAACTGAGTGGCTTCCTTAGCATTGACACATCTAAGTAGGACGGTGTCGAAAGACCGTTTGTATAATGTATCACCACTAATAAAGAACTTGGAGGCAAGTTTCATGAGATGCTTTTGGTCACTGGATTGCTACCTTCTAGGAACTCTCGCTTTTGAATATAGGTCATGATGTCATGGTACCATGGTTTTCCATCCGGTTCCTCTATCACCACCATGCAATAAGCTGGCCTCGGCAAAACCTCTATTTTCGAGGCTCGACCTCTAACCCATCGGTGACTGCAAAGCATAGAAGACAACGTCGCAAGTGCGTCTGCAAATTGATTGTGAGACCTTGACAAGTATTCAAACGAAACTTCCTCGAACTTTTTTATCAGATCTTCTAAATACTTGTGGTATGGGAGCAATTTGGCCTCCTTGGTCTTCCATTCACCTACGGTCTGCATTATGATTAATGTGGAATCCCGAATACTTTTAACTTGGCCACACCTATCTCAATTGCAGCCTGAAGCCCGAGGATGCAAGCTTCATACTCAGCCACTTTATTAGTGCATGGGAACACCAATTTTGCAGCCTTTGGATGGTGCTGTCCATCCTGGAGATATCAGCCCCCAGCACGTAACTGGACAAGTTTACAGCTCCATCAAAGAACATCTTCCACGAGTCCTCATTTATACTCAAGACGCGGTCATCATGAAAAGCTTGTCATTGTCATTAGAGACTCCCGAATTCTCGCCCAATAGGTCAGCGATCACTCGACCCTTAACCGACTTTTGTGGCATGAATTGTACATCAAATTCTGAAATTAAAATTTGCCACTTGGCCAACTTACCCACCAAAGCTGGTCGCTCAAGTAAGTACTTGATGGGGTCGCTCTCAGTCACGAGGAATGTCTGATAATGCAGTGTGTATTGTCGCAATCTATGCAATACCCATACCAAAGCCACACGTGTCTTTTCTACATCGGATACTTTAGCTCGATATCCCGGTGAATTTCTTGCTTAAGTAATAAATGGCTCGTTCTTTTCGTCGACGGATTTTCTTGAGCCAACATTGCACCTAGTGACTCACTATGAATAGTGAGGTAGAGAATTAAAGGATGACCCGGCGATGGTGGGACAAGCATCGGTGGATTCATCAAGTAAGTCTTCAACTTGTCAAATGCTTCGACATTCATCATCCCAATGACTCGTGCATTCTTCTTTAGGAGCTTGAAGAATGGCTTGGCGGTTTCAGAAAGTTGGGAAATGAATCGAGCAATGTAATTCAACCTCCCAAAAGGCTCAGGACTTCTTTCACCGTTGACGGAGGTCGCAGCTCACAAATGGCTTTAGCTTTGGCTGGGTCAATTTCAATCCCTTTACCGCTCACAATGAATCCGAGCAATTTACCGGATGTTGCTCCAAACACGCACTTAGCGGGATTTAGTCGAAGCTTGAACTCACGGAGTCGATCAAATAGCTTCTTCAAGGTTTTCAAAGGTGGCTTTTTTTCCAGGTCGAGTCTTTTGCAATCATATCATCAACATAGACCTCAATCTCTTTGATGCATCATGTCATGAAACAATGCTATCATGGCTCGCTGGTAAGTTGCCCTGCATTTTTGAGTCCGAATGGCATAACCTTATAATGAAAGGTTCCCAGGGTGATAAATGCGAGTCTTCTCTTTGTCTTCCTCCTTCATCCTTATCCGATTGTACCCCGGAAAAACCATCCATAAATGAGAATAGTTCAAAACCAGCGGTACTATCCACAAGGACATCTATGTGCGGCAATGGAAAATCATCCTTTGACTCGGCCTTGTTCAGATCCCGATAATCAACACATACTCGAACCCGACCGTCTTTCTTTCTTCATTACGGTACAATGTTGGCAACCCATTCGGGGTACTTTGTGAGACTTCAATGAATCCCACCTTCAAGAGTTTCATCACCTCCTCCTCTATCTTCTTTGAGAGTTCGGGCTTGGTTCTCGTAGCCTCTCGCTTCTTAGGGTGGCACATCCAAATTAGTAGGTAGGCAATGCTCCACAATTGACGGGTCTAAACCAGCATATCGGCATATGTCCATGCAAAGATATCCCGATATTCTTTCAAGAATCGAGTTAGGCGCTCGGCCTCATCTTTGGGAAGACTCGCCAATTTTTACTTCTTTGGCTTCTTCGGTGTCACTTAAATTAATAGTGACACCGCTCGGACGTGGGAGCTTTAGCCTTTTCATGTTGTTCCCGCTACGCCGCACTTCACCGGAGTCCTCTTCGGGATCATCATTATTAGCACTTGCCGTATTAAATTGCACCATTCTCACGTCCTTACAAGTCTCAATATCGTTCCTGAAACAAGAAGTAGATGAATCAGAAAGACAAACAAGGTAGCCTCGATTTTTTTGAAATTTTTTTTGGCAAAAATCACTTTTTAAAACATTTTAACATGAGGAAGCATGATGAAGCCCAGGCCTCAGAATTCTCCTTGGATTTTTCTTTTCTTTTATCGGCTGGATATCATCACCGGGCTAGTTTGGTGTACTTCATCATGCCCTCAAAACATGAAAACTTTCATGTATTTTATTGGATGAAAAACAAATTACATTATTGGAATGATAGAAATCCTAGGAATGGAAATGCAAATGCGGAAAGCAATAAAAACTCTA